>JAUUDZ010444367.1:0-12953 GCA_032361705.1 Panulirus versicolor
CCTTGAAGTGTTCTGCTCAGCAGTCCATAATGTTTTCAGGTGGTAAGTTTAAAAATGAATATCATCAAAACCACCAAATGTGCGAGAAACAAAAAAAAAAGCTCTGTGAGACAATGAAAAGAATGCTGAATACTTCTTTTCCTCTGCAAAGAGAAAGTCCAAAACAATTCACACTTTTGGCTCCTGAGGTACATAAAAAGCTTCATACTTGGATGATTTGAAGTGGAGAAATAAAAATCTAGAGCACCAGTAATTTGTGTTTAGAGACAACCCAGTGGAAATCTTCTTAAACAGTCCTTCCACTGTGACAAACAGAAACAAATTTTTCCTCCATCTTATTTTGAGAAACCCATTGACAATACCAAACTTGGAGCTCTATCCTCATAAAAGAGTTCAGAAAACAGTTGGTAAAAACATTTAACATTTTCTGTAGGAAAAGTTTTGAAGCCAGTATTATCCCAGAGAGTTTAAAAACTACTGACTTGGTCCTCTGTGCGAGGGAAAGAACAAAGCACTTCCAAAAAAATTATGGGCCACTAACACTGCATGGCATAAAGATATTTGAAACAGTATTGAGAAAAGAGGTTACAGAATTCAGTATATAGAAATAGGAAATTTACACAAGCCAGAGCAGGGCTTGATGGTCTGGTCCTCCACAATTGCTCAGTCATTACGATGGGATCCAAGAATAGAATCTGTTGAGGGAATACACAAGGCTGAAGTTATTTATTCAGACTCCCAGAGGTCTTTGACTAATATGATCATTGATTAGGATTCAATAAGTGTAATTTTCTAACAGACGCAGATATTAATACCAAATTGTCCTAATTTGAATCCCTCCATACTCTAGAGCGCATCAGTATACCAAAGGGTCATACCGTTGTTTTCCAGGGAATCATTCAGAATGAGATGCAGGGATAAAGACAGCCCCAGAAACCAGCATGTTGTAGTAGCACACCTTGTCTCACAGGTTATAGCATTTTTATAGACTGCATTTTCTGTTAATATCAGTCTTTGGAGTCTGTTTTTGTGTCATAGTTCCTGATTTCTCAGAACATTGGCCTGTTATTTACTCTCTTCAGAGTTTCTGGTTTATATTAACTTTAGCAGTGTTAAGTTGAATTCATGGAGTTCATTTTCTGAAAACTATTGCATTGTTTGCTGCCCTTCATATCCATATACTGTTGACGGTGGTCTGTTTTGTTCATTTTCCGTTAATTCTTGTTTGACGTGCTTTTACAATTTCTATTCTCCATCATTGTTGGCTTTTGATATGTTGTGTGTTCAGTTGGTGTTTACTTACTGCCTGTCAACAGTATTATTCTAATTTTTCCCCACTGTGGTAATAAATTTTGTTATATCATTGGCTCAACTTTCTGGTAAGGGCCACCCATATGTTACATACCAACTCATAATTAATTAGTGCACCAGTCGAAGAGTGATTTAAGTTGTGTATCATTTCAGTATCATTTTGACTTGATGGTGCAAAGCTTTGCTTACCTATGTGGAATAATTGTGTGGCATATGGATGATGGGATGTGGGCATGTGAGAAAGGACAAAGGTGAAGTAAAGATGCTGGCGGAAGAGAAAAGAAAGATGTAAGTGCTGTACCAGCAAGGAAGGCATGTGAGTGATTGGGAGTGGTAGAGGATATGTGGACCAGATGTTTACTTTGAAGAATTTACTTGAGAAAGCGAAGGAAAGGCATATTGATTGCAGTGAGAGGGGATTTGTGGGATATACTATGTTAGTATATCATACAAATAAGGAATGTGCACCAGTAGGAAGAGAAGAGGGAGAGTGGCTCCAGTTGAAGACAGGACTGCATCAAGGATGTGTGATATCATTATGACTGTTCAGTCTAATATTGGATGGGGTTGTGAAGGAGGTAAACGTAAGGGTTAGAGAGAAGAGTAGCTCTGTGGCCTGTTGAAAGAGGTGATTCATTTGGTGTTTGCAGATGACACAGCTGTGATGGCAGACCCAACTAAATTTAGGCATGTGTGTGTGAAAGGAATTAACGTAAATAAAATCAAGGTAATCAGAATTAGCTGGGGAGAGAAATGATTCGATGGAGTGTGAGTTTAAACGAAGAGAACTGAAATAAGTGGGATGTTGTAGATAACTGGGTGTAGACATGACAGCAATTGGAACTATGGGTGCTGAAGTGAGCCGTAGGATGTGTAAGAGGGCAGAGGTTTACACGAGAAAGACAGACAACAGGAGGCCACTGTCTGTGAAGGCAAAGATGGGAATGTTTGATGGTTCAGTAGTGCTGATGGTTCTGTAGAAATGGGAGTCACCTGCCTTACAAACAAAAGCACCCAAGAGGGTGGATTTGCCGAAATGAAATGCCTGAGGCAATATTTGCAGTGGGGAGGGTTGATCAAGTAAGGGATGACTGTGATAAAGAGATGTGGTAATGAGCAGAATACATACAGTTTGTGCTGAAATGGTTCAGACATATGGATAGGATGAGTGAGGAGTGGCTGACTAAGAGGATGTATTCATCAGAAGTGGAGAGAACAAGGAGACCAAGGATGAGATGGAAGGATGGAGTGAAAAGATACTTTGAATCATTAGGGTCTGAGCATGTAGGAGGATGTAGAGGTACATGAGATAGAACAAATTGGAGTGATGTAGTACACAGGGAGGAGTGTGTTGTCAGTAGGCTGAATCATGACATATGAAAAAGTCAGGAAACCACAGAAAGGTTTGTGGGGCTTGGCTGTGGTTAGAGAGGCTTTGGTTTCTGTGCATATATACATGACAGCTAGAGAATTGATGTGAGCACATGAATGCCTTTTCTTGATCTATTCCTGACACTACATTGTGAACATAGAACACAGAGAACAGGCAGACAAAAATGATTAAGTATTATTTGGAGTATGGGGAGTTAGGGTAGGCCATTCACGGCATACAGACAGTAACTCTGTTCTGACGTTTTCCTGAACTCAGAATATAAGCAGACTCCTTTTTTGTACTAGCTTATGTAAGAATGATCTCATCTACGTATAACATTCTGTGAGACTAAGTGTGGCGTTTGTTGCAGATGTTGGTATCGGGATTCGAGAGACGCGCCCAGTTAGCAGCGCACAGGAGCGGCACGTAAGATACTCTCATCACAGCTAGGTCAGTCGCCAGCCCTCACGCATACACACTCTTTCTCCTCACCTCCAGTTCCCTTCCACAAAAATACGTTTTTGAAATCACCCCCTTGAGCACAATAGTACAACCCTTGGGCATGACAGTATAACCCATGGGTATGATCATTAATAAATAAGTAATGGTTTATTGAATTTAGGCAGCTATTTAGCTGAAATTACACAGTTGAGTAATACAGATGTTACAGAACTGGGATGTCAAGATAGTAACTAGTTAACTAATCATAAAAGAGCTTAAGATCAAGGTTGGCATGTTTTAGATGAGCACATGAGTGAGGCACATCTAGACAGTCAGGGTGGTAGACATACAGGAATATTTACAGAGTAAATACTATGTTTATATATAATGCAGTTAGTGAACATTAAGGGATGAATAGTTATATTAATACAGTTGCTGACATACCACATGGCACAACTTACAGGATACCGAGCTGTTTACTTGCCTAGCTATGTACTGTTCATGGATTATATATGACGTTCATAGGACTGTTCTTATATCTGTCTGTACGAGCTGTGATTAGAAGTTGATTGTAATAATGTCGATGGTGGAGGGGCACTGAGAGTAAGGTCTCTTGTCATGGGTATGTCAGCAGTTTATTGCCGAACTGTCAGTGATGGTCAGAAAGGGTGTACACGTTTAGCAAGATGAGGGCATCTTAGTAGGTGGTGTAAGATGGGCCCAGGATGATTCTGCATGTTCTTTCTTTGCACACCTTCTACCTCCTGCTTCTGTGTAGCTGACAGAGAGGAGGACCAGGCTGGGATGGCATCAGTGAGCATAGGTAGAATGAAGATGATATGATCTTTGACCTTACCCTTATGGTCCAGGCTATCATACCCAAGGGTTGAACTGTTGTGCTTATTGATTAAACATCTACTCATACAAAATGTAAATAATTTGCTACATTCTAACATGAAATGCAAGTTCTGCAGATCATCTAACATATTCTCTAAGTGTATTTGATATTATCATCAGTAACTTCATAGAAACTTTTCTTTTATAGTTCCAAAGGAGTTTTCATGCAATTTTAAAATCCAATTTGGCTAAGATTTGGAAAGACACAATACTCTGGGCTTTTGGCTTTGGGTGGATTGTTAAGAAAAAAATAAATAAATACACTGCACCCTCAAGACTTGTAGTGGATAACAGATGTCCATGCAAATCATTCTTTCCTATTACTTGCTTGCACGTGTTCCACACATCAAATTTAAATACTTCACATTAAGTACCTCCAAACACATACGAGCACCTTCACACTTGCACCATACGCTTATTTAGGGGCCATCATACACAGGCCAAGATTAACCTGTACAAGGCCTAGGAGCTAAAGCAAGCCAAGATGCCCTGTGCCCCTCATTGATCATATGGGGCATTCAATGTAATAGTAATGAATCCACTGTAGGCCCAAAAATCCATTTTCTCTGATGCCAGAATTGTATGTTTTTCCTCTGTCAGTTGGCACTGCATTCACATGGTTGACTCATCACTGTCAAGGTAGTATTTCACTGGTTTCACAGCTGGTGATCAACCAAATGCCGGAATTAGGAAGGGTGGAAATTGGGAGTGCATCACTGATGAGCCAACCAAAGGCAGGAACCAGTGAGCATTGATGTAGCAGGCTGTAGCAGCCTCGTGAGTGTCGCAGCCAATGAGGATCAAGCCAAGCTTCCCAGGCCAGCATTACCATGAGCATTTTATGTTTATTCACATGTGCTGTGCTTGAGCTTGCTTTTTTTTTCAATGATTTTGCAGTAATATAACATGAGTCCCTCTGATAGTGAAATGCAGCTTTGTGTATCAGGCTACTCTAGAAATATGAAGAGAAATGTAGAGCAATGGAAAATTGTAGAATTAAAATGGAAAACTTGTATGTAGTAATTAGAACGCATACTGTTTAAGTCATTTTTCCTCTCTCCCTTATCAGTCCCATAATATGCCACAAAGTGCCTTCAAAATGAGACCAAATTCATCAAAATTTTTCAATTTTCAACACTTTTATCGCTTTTTACTTTGCTTTAACTTTGATGCTTGTTTCCTCAATGACGAACATTGTTGCACTTGTCACTGTTATTCTTAGCATTTCATATTATTATAGGCTTATCCTTGGATGGGACAAAATTTCTTTACCAAATGCATGTGTTTGTCACATAAGGATCATAATGACGTTTTTTTAGAGCAGATTTGAATATTGAATAAGAAATAAAAAGTAAAAAACTCTTTTGCTTTTATGGGCTCCTCTTTAGTGTAGAGCCCCTGGGCTTTCAGCCCATGCCACAATCTGGCATTGATCATACATCTATAACCACATATGCACATTTGTAAACACTTTGTAACCCCTGGAGGGACCTCTGTCACCTCAGTAATACTTCCCGCCTCAGCACCTTTTCATACTTGTAAATGTCTTCTCACAAATTCACATACCTGCACAAAACACTCTACTGTAGACATCTTCATACTTTATATCCACACCACCATATTATATATCAATTTCCACACATTTGAGGGCATGCATAGACCTTATGCATCTGAAGTGCGTCTGTGAATTGTGATTTAGTGATGAGAGATTTTCATAATTCTGGTATTTTTGTGATGCATTGAGGCTGGTAGGTTTGTGTAAGGATGTGTGCAATTAAGAATCGCATGATGGCCTAGTTCCCATTACATAAATATTGTGGTGATTTTAGAGGCTCATCTACATTTTAGTCAGGGACCAATGTGCATTGTTGCTCCTTGTGCTAATCTGGCTGTTTGAGACTGGCCAGCAATCTGTATATACCCTTTTCATCCTAGATGATTGTATATACTTTATAGATAATTGTGTGAAATGTAAATTTATAATTTTCCATTACTTGACAGGAGTGAGTTGAACAGGTTTGGGTCCTCTGTATTTACAACGCTTATTTCTTATCGTAGGCATTATTGACCTCAACTTGCTTGTGGTTACACTGCAATTTAATATTACCTTCAGCAAGGTCATATCATCCGATTACAATCTTGTTGAAGAACTTTTCACTCCAAAGGCACCCATCCTTTTCATGCAACTGATTGTAGTTCACCCTTAAAGATACAGGTGCTTCGAGAAAGGTTTAGGGTTTATAAATGATAATACTAGATTTCTCATCATATTTATGGTACTTTTAATAATGGCAGTGATGTTTTATGGTTTTCCAAGTTGTACTTTTAGGGAATTTATAGCATAGTTTGAGAACAGTTCTTTCCAGCATTTTTCTGACTTTTATGATAAATCTCCAATGTGCCCATAGAGAAGAGTGTCCGAGTGCTTTCAATTCTTCTCAGACATTTTGAATTATAAAATGGGCATTTTTGTCTCCAATTTTGCTTATCTTGGGGGATGATGTTAGTCCAGTGCATAACTGTATTGTAGTCCAGAGTACAAGTGTTTTACACAATTATCATTAGTTTCACCTCGTCTTGAAGATTCGCAAGATCCAGCTTGCAGTCATATCTGTTGTGCTTTCTGGAGTTATAATCACCAAAAGTTGTTACATGTACTTTTGGATAATGATGTGATTGTGATGTGATGTGATTATGTTTAATCGTATACAGTTGCTGGTGTGAGCTTTCATCTTTACACTTCATCCAAAATAAAGTATGTACTCTAGCTGAAACTTACCCGTGTTGAACGGTATAAAATAGTAAGTGGCCTCCTAAAAACTTCACTGACGTGTGCATTAGTAGTATATCATTATCTTCTACAGAAGAAATTTTCAAATATGATCTAGTATCATTTGCAAGCAGGGATATGGAGGCGTAGTGTGTGATTACATCTACATCAGGTATGAGGAGAAACATTAGAGATGCAAGCACATTTCCCTACAGGAACAGTGCTGTCCTTGTTCAGGTTGGGAAGCTTTGTGTTTCTTTGGAACGTAAAATACCATTAGAATCTGCCTTTATGTAGTTGCATCTTCAGCAAGGCTGTATCATCATCAGTGGATGGAAAGGAATACAGTCATGTTTAGGAACTTCTCACTCAAAAAGAGATTATCATTTCCTTGCTCTTAATTGGAGTGCAGCCTTGGAACGGCAAGAACCCCATAAAAGAGGTCCTGAGGTTGTATAGTTGAGTTAGAACATGTGCTTCTTTTGGTTAGCCTTTCCAGACATCTTTCCGTTGTTTAGCCAGAGTGTTATCCTTGATACTGAGGGTAGTTCATTGTTAACTTTTTCACTTGTTGTACACGTAAGGTTGAAACTAGTATTGTTTAATTTGCAGTTTGATAAGAACTGCTGTGTTGCATTCATTCAGCATGCACACAGTTTTGTACCTTCACTTAGCTAACAAACTTTTAACTTGTCATAAGCCAGAAGCATTTGTTGAAATGAATGACTTCAAGATGGTAAATATGAAAAGGACCAGCTTTGAAATTCAAAAGGCAGGTAGTTGGAATGTTAAGTTCATAATGCCAGAAAAAGAATAATATTCTAGCTTTTATATAATTATTTTTATAATTCACACACTTCATCACCATTGTTATTACCATACCTGATTTGTTACTTGCACAGAAATCGAGTGACTGTGTTGTAGACTTACTTGACATTGCAAGAAATTATTATAATTTCTAAAATTACACCATGTACTGCATTGATTTTATGTATTAAACAAATGCTTCTTCAATTACAGGGGTATGCGTGGCACGGTGAAGCAGGGGAGCGGGGGTGCAGGCGGGGGGGTCAAAGATGAGGGTGGTGGTGGAGTCAAGACGGGAAATAGTGGTGGGAGGCGGAGTAAAGCCAACCACACCCATGCTGCTCCCCTCCCTACAGCCACCATCAAACAGGAGGTGGTTACAGAGGTGAAGCCCGACCCCGACGCTGCCACCGCCACCACACCGTGTCTCAATGGAGATGACCCAACCTCCAAGACTGCACCAGCCTGCCCGGGCAACAACAACAATACCACTAGTGCTAATAATAATAACAAAGGAGGAGCAACTGCAAAGGTTAGTCTGCTACAGGGAATTTCATAATTAATCCAGGTTGAATTGAAAGCTTATCTTTATTTATCACTTTAGCATGATCAAATTTCATGTAGTATTTGCATTATCTATAATTATGATAACTAACTCATATCAAAGATTTAAAGCACTGCAAGAGATGCACCATGAGTGAAAAGGCTGCTTTGGTGAGGCTGTAACACTGAGGCCATAGTTTTGTCAAACAACATCTCACTCTAAAGGAGTCTACACCTCCCAGCTGCTGGAAGTAGTGCAACCTTGGACTGCAGGAGCCTTTACAAAGGTCCTGGGTAACACCAGGATTTGCTCATAGAAACTGGTCCTGGGGTAATTTTGAACAAAAATAATGGTTCCGACATTTGGAACAAATGAGAAAGAAAAGGTTGACAAAGAGGATATGTGTCAGAGTTGGAGGGAACGAGGAGAAGCAGACAAAATTGGAGGTGGAAGAATGGAGTGAAAAAGATTTTGAGTGACTGGGGCCTGCACATGCAAGAGGGTGAAAGGAGTGCATGGAATAGGGTGAGGAACAATAAGGTATACTGGGGTCAAAGTGCTGTCAGTGAACTGAACCAGGGCATGTGCAATGTCTGTGGGGCATGGGTGCGGATAAGGAGTTGTGGTTTCAGTGCATTACACATGACGGCTACATAACTGATGTGAATGGATGTGGCCTTTCTTTGTCTGTTCTTGGCACTACCTTGCTAATGTGGGAAATGGCAATATATAAATAAACCATTCCCAGGCTCCACCCGCATGAGCTTACATCTCAAGTGAAAAGTCACCTCCAGTGACGCTGTATGATTTTCAATGGACAAAAAGGAATAGTCTTGTTTAAAGAACTCATTCAAAGGGGTCCATCTCTCCCATACTACTGATTATAGCACATCCCTGAAGCTGCAAGAGCCCAATAAAAGGGGTACCGGAGTTGTGATTAGCTTAAATATTTTGTTTTTCATCAGTTTGCCTTTTCGAGTTACTGTGGTGAAATAGTATCAAGGACTGGTGATTGAGCCTTTGGGGAAAAGTTCTCTCGGTGTTCCTTCATATGCTGTAGCTTTTAGAAAAAAAAGTGATGATATAGTACGGAGGAAAACATTTATAACTGAAATGATTAATTTCACACCACTGTTTAGTAGATATCTGTGAATATGATATAAACAACAGTATCCTAATAAATTCAGAACGGAGGTTACATGCTACGTAAGTTTTAATGCCATCAATTATTGGACAGGTTAAAACTGAAATAGCCAATGGAGGTCCAGAGGGCGATACAAAACCCAGCACGACGTCAACCACGACCATCACCACTACTGTCACCACCACCACCACCACCACAACTACCTCCACCACCACTACTACTACTCCACCACATACTAGTGAAGGTAAGCATACCACACGCACCCCCTAATTATTGCTCTTATTCTTTCCTTAGATGCATGACAATTTTTTCTTGAGTCTGTACTTGCTTGTACTTTATTCACTCATACTTTATTTTTGTATTTCGTATTTTCCAATCCAGTCTTGCTTCATTTTACTGTTTGAGATAAAATGTAATGTCTTATAAAGAGGATGAAAAACAAATCATGACAATTTGTAATATCTCACAACTGGTACTACACATGTGACTGATTACCATCTTTGAGGATGTCACATGACATATGATGTCATTGAAGATTATGAAGAATTTCTCAGGTCATAGAGTCATTATGATTATAGAATATAAATGATTTGCCAGATATTGTCATTGGGAGTTGTTAGAAATTGGAAGACTGTTATCATAAATGAATTAACGAAGATATTTTGAAATGCCTTATTGTGAAGGAAATCAGAAGAGGGTTATCCCTAAATATATGGGGAGTAATGTCACCTGGTGTAGAGGGATTAAAACTTTAGTGTGCGCAGGAATATGTTGTCATTGTATTCAGTCACTTTGGGATGGTGAGCATGGGTACCCATGGTGCCGGCAGGTTGTAATGTTATTGGTGACGGTGACGGGGCTAAAGTTGCGGCTGTCTGCGGCGGAGTTGGCAGCCTGGATGGGGCCTCGTTATCCCAGCTCCATGCATCAGGTATGATATTAATATACTGTACATTTGTGCAGCCATAACCTTTTTTTTATACATATATTATCTGAATAATTGGAAACCGTGTAAAGGGACATAGATTTTTTTTTTAAAAAACATTTTATGTCTATATAAATCTTGTTATCTCTAGTCAGATGCTTGTAATTACTTCCAGAAATTTGGAAACACTTGATTTTGCAATGAAAAATTATTGTAAATAAATATTATGGAAGAAGTGAAGTATTAATTATATTGGGATAAAAATGGTATGAAACTGGACCAATAATGTGTAAAGAAATAATCAACAGAAAAATAATGACTAGATACTTTATTAGAAATCACTTGCCAGAATAGAATGCAAGTCTTTTTTGATTGTCTTTTAAATACCTGGATCAGAGATTAACTGAAAATTAATGTAAGATTGTGTAAGATGAAAACTATGGACTAAAAATGAGATGAAGAGATTTGGAGGGAAGATATAACAATGGCATAATAGAAGGTAAAAGGATCAGGTGCTCAAAAAGCTTGACAGTCACACTGAAGCCACATTGTACGGTTTAGAGTACCAAAGTACATTTTCTGTGGATCAAGGCACTACCAGTGCATTTGAAACTGTGTATGATTTCTCATTCAGCCTCAAGAGAACTGTCAGCATCCCAGAACAATTTTGAATATCAGAAATTAGACTGCTGAATACTATTTATGTTGTAGGTAGAGTCAGGTCACCAAAATATTGTACACATCTTTGGTTACAGATTTAGTCTGGTGATTTTGCTTTTCTTGATGGTGTACAGAATTTCTCCTTGTGCATGTTGCTCTGGCACAAATCGCATGATTCTAAGCTCATCTTTGAACGTATTCTTTCTTATTCTTCATCAGAATATATGGAAATTTGCTCATAATTCCATTCCATTGACTCAAAAATTCTTTAATTTATATATGTATATTAGTAAGGTCTTCATATTTAATATACTGAAGTTTGTTTACTGTAAAACCTTGTAAAATCAGATGTGACTAAGCTGTATTATTTATTAGTGGGCTGGAATTACTGTGGAAAAATAGAAAAATTGAATGGTAGTTTCCAAGCGTTATATGTATGCAGTTCTGCTGCTTATTCAGCATTATGCCTATCACTGTGAATCAGACATGTTTGCTTTCTTGCATCGCTTCCTTGGTACTGCCTTTTCTCCAACATGGTGAATGAAAATAATCTAGGACAGTGTTTGCACCATGCATAAGAAAGAAGATGGATGTTTACCATCCTCTCATTTCATATTATGGAGACATCTGTCACTTTCCAGTAGGAGTGATGCAAGCGTATGCACAGTCATGTACAGCACAGTACAGGTCTGTTATTTTGATATTAATGTTTACAATCATGTGCCAAGTTACTGTGTTTACTAAAACAAATCCTTGCCACGTCTCATGCATTCCTGTTATTTAATATGAGGGGCAGTTGTAAATCTGCCTGCTTCTAGCTATTGCTGAGTATGCGATATTTACTGCATGAGCTCTTTTTGCAGCACAGAAGTTAAAAGAGTGTTGTACTTGTTTATTTGAGCACAGCCTACATGAATAGATTTATTATAGTGTACAGGGGTTATTGCTACTCTTGTTCGTAAGTGCATAGTTTGCTGCACAGTAACTGTACTCAAAATTCAGTGAAGTATATACCCAAGTGAATTAGGCATCCTCGCCCTTTACTCACCTGTGGGGATGAGTTGAAGATTCCACTTCAAGGAAGGTGCATATCTGTGTTCACTTGACCCACCCCATGGTAATGGGATTGCATTCACTGACGATAAATAGATAGATTCAAACCAGATTACGAGGAATCTCCTCCATAATCACTTTAGGTAGTATTACATGTAATATGCTGTGACTTTAGTAAAATTTTTGGTATTTCACTACAACTGCTCATATTGTATTGAAGAGATGAAGTAACCAAAAATATTTACGGTGCTTGAGAGTCATTCAGACAGAAACGGATCTCCTACTAAACAGTCTCATTTTGCAAGGTTTTACTATTGTGAAAATAAGTGTAAGTGGATTACAACACATCACAGAGCACACCTTTCATAAAGAATATGTCTGACAAATTGAAAATGCACATGTTTGTGAACATAATCCTTGGCATTGGTGACAGTTCATTATATGACAGTATTTCACAAATTGTATGTTACCAGCACTTTATGTTTTTATCTTTTTTTCTTTCGTAGGCTTTAGATAATTATCTCAACACATGTAATATACTTTAGAAACCCCTGTATCTGATGTGGTTGAATGTTATAACTTAAAATAAGATTTTTTCTTTGTACTTTTTAAGTCAATTTGCAATTTTCTCAACCATTCATTCTTCAGAAATGCTCACAATAATAGAAAGATTTATCTTATTTTCTAATTTGCCACTGGACTGACAATAATTTAGATAACTATGTGTTGGTAATATCTTGATTACAAATCTACCCTCTTTCCATTTCAAACCTGCATATTTTTCTCTTCCAGATGGAGGGGATGGCACCAGCCTGGGCCCAGGTATGGGAGGCATGGGGGTAAAGGGCGGGGCGGGGGCAGGAGTGTCCACCAGCGATGCACAGTACATGCAGCAGCAGAGTCAGATCTTTGTCTTCACTACTCACTTGGCCAATAAAGCTGCTGAGGCCGTTATTCAGGGATCATTCAGTAATATCATTGCCTTTCACTGTGCTCAGCCAGGCACCAAAAAATTACTGGAGGTAAGGG
>JAUUDZ010444378.1:0-12953 GCA_032361705.1 Panulirus versicolor
TTTTGTGGGGCCTGGATGTGGAAAGGGAGCTGTGGTTTCGGTGCATTATACATGACAGCTGGAGACTGAGTGTGAACAATGTGGCCTTTGTTGTCTTTTCCTAGCGCTACCTCGCACACATGCGGGGGAGGGGGTTGTCATTTCATGTGTGGTGGGGTGGCGACGGGAATGAACAAGGGCAGACAGTATTAATTATGTACATGTGTATATATGTACATGTCTGTGTGTATATATATATATATATATATATATATGTATACATTGAGATGTATAGGTATGTATATGTGCGAGTGTGGACATGTATGTATATACATGTGTATGTGGGTGGGTTGGGCCATTCTTTTGTCTGTTTCCATGCGCTACCTTGCTAATGCGGGAGACAGCGACAAAGTATAACAATTTTTATTTATCTATTTTTGCATAATCTAACAGCTATCTGTAATTTATACACACCTTCATAAAAAGAAAAATAAGTCTTTCTGGTCTTTAATTAACAACAACTCCAAAACCTTAAGTAACTCAACCTTTCCTTCTCTCTTCCAACATGATTAATCTATAATTAACACTCCCACTGATAAAGCCACATTTCATTACCTTCATATTATGTAAGGCTGCTTTGGTTGATTCCAAATCAAGTCCACTCCATCTCTGATCCCATGCTCTCTTTTTTCTGTTCCAAACAAAAATATCTACCAAGAACTATTTCATCTACAATGGAGTCAGGTGTACAGTCCAAATGGCAAACATCTGAGCTTACATTTGTGACATTAATGGTAATCTGGATGGCAGAATTTTTTCCCCACACTTCCTAGCAACAGAAAAACCCTCTAATAGCAACTAATAAAGTGATAAATCAGTTGGAAATCTAAACACTTCCCTCCAGTTTCATTTCTGCTCCAAATACCTGCAAAGGTGTTTTTTGTAAGTCAAGTGCATCATGGAAAAGAAGTTTGCTAATCTGGCTTCTAAAAACAAATCTCTCTGTTCCTTAAAAAAATGAATCTCAAGAGAGTGAGCGAAAGAGAAACAGTTGGGTGTAAATATGCAGCTGCTGGATGTTTAATCATTACCTTAAAGAGGCAAGGGTGAAGATTCATCCTGGTTCTCAAAAAGAGAAAATGATACGAGTGAAAAAAAGGTTGAAAGTGGATGACCTTGGAAAAGACACGTGTGAAGAAATACCAGGAGAGATTGAGTTTCGAATGGCAAAAGGTGACAGTAAACAAAGTAAGGGGAATAGGTGAGAAATGGGAGGTGTTTAGGGAAGTACAGCTGGCTGGTATGCACAAGAGAAGTGTGTGGCATGCAGATACTGAGAGCTGGACAAGTGCCGAGATGATAATGTAAAGTTGCCAGTGAAAGAGAAAAGAGAGGTGTAGGGGTGTAGGAAGGTGTAGGGGTTGAAAAAAGGGGAAATGAGAGCTGGGCCAGTGAGAATCAACACACCTCACAGAGAAAAAAATGTTTTGGAGGAGGTTAATACTGTGAGAAAAACAGAACAAATTTGAACATCAGTGAAGGGAGCAAATGGGAAGCGGTACCAGACAGAGTGAGTATTCTGAAGGATTGTTAAATTTATTTGATGAAAGGGTGGTAGATGTAGGGTGTTTGGGTCAGGGAGGTATGCAAAGTGAAAGAGTCATGTGAAGTGGTTAGGTGAAGTGAAAAGAGGTGAGTAAAGCCTTGCATAAGATGAAATGTGGCAAGGTGGTTGGAGTGGATGATATTGCAGATGAATTTCTTAAAAATGGGGTGAATGCATTTCTGACTAATTAATTAGTATTTTCAGTGCATGTACTGATCATGGTGAGGTGTCTGAGGATTGGCAAAATGCATATATGTGCCACTGTGTAAAAACAAGGGGCACAAATTTGAGTGTTCAAACTACAGAGGTAAAAGATTCTCTTAAAGAATACCATTCATTATTCTACTAGCTTGACCTCAGATATATCCTTAATTAGTGCCTCATCACAGAAAGTATTTTCAGTCTTCTGTAACAAACCTAAACCCATAAAACCAGGATGCATTCACTTTCTCAAAAACATTTTGGCCAAAGCTCTAGCAAAACCAAAGTTCTTTTTCCTATCAGTGGTATTACAGTATTTTGCAGTATTCTTTCACAGTACTTCAAAAATTATTTTCTTATTAACTGCAAAAATTAACTAATTCTATTATAACTTTGGGACTTACCATCCAGCAATGACACTGTGTGTGAAACATCCATTCTCTCCAGCACATCAATGTCTGCCACTTGTACACTGTCACTCTCAACATCCATGCAATCGGGATCTTCAATTGCTATATGTCGAGTGCGCTTCTTCTTAGACTTTCTACGAGGTTGTCCGCTGCCTGGTTAGCAAGAATGTTGGGAATCACCAATTATGTAAAGAATGCTGATGAGCATAAAATATTAGTTATGAATACGAATATAAAAACATTTGTTAGAATTGGTTCACACCCTTCCCCATTTTCTTTTAAGGCAAAAATTAAACATTTTCAAGTATCTCACCATCCAAACTTCCTGATCAAATTATTTTCTACCACACTTCCAGCCTCGTCATTGTATCTCAGCCAAAACTAATTCCCATGCGCCTATTCTTACCCCACTATTCAACATGTCATCTGTCATCTTTCATGCCTAACTTCCATCAATTTTTTCTAACATCTTTTTAGGTTCACAACTCACTGTACTAATACTGAGCAACTTACCTGAATGTTTACTGACTACTTCAAACTAAAACTATCATATAAATGAAGAAAATTAAGATTAATCTCTATGAGAAATTTTACAGGTGCTAATTTTGGTCATCAAATAAATAATGATGAAAAGTTCCACAAGACATCAAAAATTCCTCCAATCAACAAATTGTAATGATGAAGAATATCCATTAAAATCTTACATGAAGGTAATGGATATATCTACCATAACATGTTCTCATTTTATCTTTCACTGGCCATACATAGGCTTAGCAAAAACAAATTCCTTATCTTGATGAGAAAGAACCCTCTAAGGTTTTTAATGTATGCATGAGATAATAAGTTACAGGATGAAAACAGTAACATAAATTCAAATAAGTCTTCTTACTTGTGTGGAACTCCTACATACAAGCAAACATACAAGAGAAATGATACAATAAACTTAATTTCACAGAATTTATAGAAATTTGTGATCATGTGAAGCAAATAAAAAAAAAGGCAAAGGCCTATGAACATCAGAGAACACATTTGTTCTCAGGGAGGCCAGTGCCATGCTGTACCCCAATACATAAAGTTTAACCACCAGGAATCAACCATAATATCTATGAAGTTGACTAATGTCAATTAACAGAAACCTAATAACCAAACAGCAATCCTTCCTACTACATAACATCATTGGAAAAGACTAATTTGTGTCTACTACCTAGTAATCTTATAAGATAGCTAGATGAAAGGGATTACAATGAAGAAACGATGTAAAGGTTTCAACTTGGTTCTAGTAAACAAATAGCTTGACCTTTTTTGTAGAAATCAAATTCCACTCTTCACAGACACTGAAGTTAATAAAACTAGTTCATTTGCTCATACCTTGATGTATGTAAGTACAACTTATTCCACTTTTCCCCTGGCACCCATGAGCCCAGCATGCATGGCATCACTCATAAATGAGCAACTTTCTACTTTACGAGAAATTACCTATGTGATAGGTAAAAATATGGTTTCAGGAACACGAGGTCATGTAAGTAGTAGCTGGTAGGAAGCCAAAGAATAGGGAGGTATATTACCAGTACTACCTGCCTGGGTATCAGGAGGATCGGTGGTGGCTGCATAGTGAAGCAGCACTTTAGTGGTTGATAAGTGGCACTCCTCTGACCCAGGAAGCTGTCCTTCCTTTCTGCTTTACCCACAAGTGGACTGCTGGCATTCTGTCCATAAGCATACAATCTCTCCTTGTTATACATAACACTTGAAAACACTTAACTCACACAGCTCATTCTTAACAACTCGAGATTTTTCTGCTATGAGCACTATGTGCTAGCCCTGCCTTTTGGCAAAATGTTAGGAGCAATAGATATAAGCAGTAGGTAGGAACATTTAGGCACAAGTATGTAGGAACATTTAGGCAGGAGCTTAGGTAATAGAAGTATGTAGGAACATGAGCCAGGAGCATCAGGTAGTAATCAGAAGAAACACTAGGTAAGAGCCTCTGCAAACACTGCTCTAGAGTTGCCCTCTTCCAGTGACCTATTAAGAGTGAGGCACTGATGGCTATGAAATGGCACTGAAGTTCACTAGTTATGGAGAATCAATTGCTGTGGCCACCCCTTTGAGTGAGTTCCAGGTGGGAACAGGCATCAGAGAAACAGATGGATATATAGATAAAGGTCATGGACAATAAACATCTTAGATTTCTCTGAGAAAGTGAGCTCTGTCTCAGACAAAAAGGAAAGCTCAGTAGATTGTGTGCATCTTGACTGCTAAAATCATCTGATGCTGTACCACACAGGAGACTGATTACCATGTTGAATGACACTGTGCTGCAATCCTGGGTCAGACCCACATGTATTGAGTCCTTCTCATGGAAGTTGGTCTACACCTCACCCTCAGGGCTGGTCAATAAATGTGTACCTCACTTAGGCTAGTGTGTGTGTGTGTGTGTGTGTGCAAACATAGGAGTAATGACATGGAACATATATACTATGTTAGGAGATGGTGACACAAGTGTAAAATTCTTTCCCCATAACACGCAAGTAGTAATCACATCTATTCTGCTTTGGGTATACAAATAAACTATTAATGATACACATCCAGCAAATAATGCACATACTCCAATTACACTTACATCATGCAGCTATACAAGCAATAAACTATTTTGTCTCTCATTTTTAGCTTCCCATGTCCAACCCCTTCCTTAACAACCCAACTGGAAAAAGAAAATAAATGAAGTGGTGCATCTGAAGAGTGAATATAAACAATGGCCTAGGATGTGAGGCTTGGCCGTGAATGATAATCTGTGGTTTTGCTATATCATATAAGTGTGCATGTATGACATATTGGTTGCTGAAAATGAGGCCACATGATATACTGGATGTGTGAAAATAAGGCCATTAATCATTTGTTTCTAATGCTGTATTTTCAATTGGATTTCTTAAAAACAGCCCCCTTTTATGATTCAAAACTAGGTTAAAGCAACATTTTCTAAATATGCCTCTTTTGTTTACAGGGATTCATAAGTTAGCCACTCTAATTTCTGGGGTGGCTGTTCTTGCTACTCTCTTTTAACTAAAATAAAAAACATTCTACCTTAATGGCTTGCCTGCTATTGCCTCATCCAGCCATCCCCATCCATCTGCCATGATGTTACTACTCTTTCTCTGTTCTACAGATAGTATTTTGCCTTTACTCTGTGTCCCAGTCAATAACACCAGGACCCATGAGAGGCTGCATCTTCCTATGGGATTGCATGGATACTTGCTATTTAAGGACAGGCCACTACAATGCCTTCTTTCCTTGAAAAGTTTGGTAGTGCTATTCTCATACTTCTTTCATCTTTCCCTATAACATTTTCACTTTCAAAGTTTGGGTTTGCAAACACCACAAGAGCTTAAATTGGTCCCCTTCCCCCACTCTTCATTTATAGCTTTCATCTTTTTGCCTAAGCCATATCAGGTACTTTAAGAAAATAATTTTTTTAACTAGCCCATCAATCACTGAAAACAGATCAAATCACTTACAATCTGTATCTCCAAACATGTCATGTATATTACATTATACATGACAGCTTAACAGTGGATGTGAGAAAAAGAGGCTATATCTATCTACCTCTCTGATGCCTATTTCCACCTATAACTCCCTCAAGGGGGTGGCCTTGACCTCACATTAGAATCTCCATATCTAGTCAACTCCAGTACCACTTCTTAGCAACAGCAAAGTCACCCACTTTCTTGAGAAAGTCAATGGCAATGCCAACCATTCCAGCTGCTTTGCCACATTTAATCATACATAAGGCCTTTACCACCTCTTTGCATTTCCCCAAACCACTTGCCTCGACTCTTTCACTTCAGAAAAAGAGGCTATTCTTTGCCTGTTCCTTGGTACACCTTAAAAAAATGGGTAACAGAGTACAAGCATGAAAATAAATCAAACACAAGCAAAAGAAAATTATGAAGATCCACCAACTCTGAAGGCCAGGAGTGAAAATCACAAAATGAAAAGACCAGGCTGATAAAAGCTGGGTCGACATCAACAGAAATGCAAAAAATTGAAAGATTAGTAATATGGGTTGGTGGACAGGAAGTGCCACCTTAATTCCATGCCAAGGATGTCACTGGATAAAGATGGTTGTTGTATAGTTACTGGGTATCTTTGATTAAACACTAACCAGTTAGTTATCATGGTGATCAAACAAGGTGAAATCCTAGATGACATAATATTTTTGGAAGGCAAAATTGTGTTTTGACCCTTCCTATACACAGGGGCTTATTCTGGTAGTCATGGACCTCTGTCCACAAGCATTATCAAAAGTCAACCTTCACTGCAAGTCTGTCATACTATTCTAAAACCAATATTACAACATATGACACACACACCTGAACTTTTGACTGATGTAGGAATTGGCTCACATCCCAAACTTGCTGGCTGTGAATCACAGGAACATGACTGTATCAGATCTATCTCTTGGGTAGAACTCACTGGTTGTGATAGTGAATGAGGTGCAGTATGTAATGGATCCACAGGAGAACAGAGAGAGGAGAGAGAAGAGAGCAATGACAGAAGTTCTGCTGGGTACGAAGATCCTGCTGGAACAGCACTGGCTCCAACTTCTTCACATTCTAAAGTCGTTAGAGGCTGATCATCAAATACTACCTGTAAATATGCATCACCTTGAGTAAATCTGCATAAATCTGCAGTTTCCACTACACACAGATGTACTACCTGGTATGGCAATCAATCTTTTCCGCTACATCCTTCCATCTCCACTTTATTCTTCTACTTCTCCTTGTTCCTTCCAATTTTGATACATACATCCTCTTTGTCAACCTTCCTCACTCATTCTCTTCATATGTCCAAACCATTTCAACACACTTTCCTCTGCCCTCTCAATCACACTACTTTTATTACCACATATATCTTACCCTTTCATTACTTAATCAAACCACTTCATACCACATATTGTCTTAAAACATTTCATATCTAACACATCCACCCTCCTCCATACAACCCTCTCTGTAGCCCAAGCCTCGCAACCATATGATATTGTTGTAACTACTATTCCTTCAAACATACCCATCTTTACTCTCTGAGATAACATTCATGCTTTCCAAACATTCTTCATCACTCCCAGAACATTCGCCCCCCCCTCCCCTAACCTATGACTCACTCATGCTTCCATAGTTCCATTTGCTACCAAGTCTCACTCCCAGATATCTGAAACATTCAACTTCTTCAAATTTTTCTGAATTCAAACTTACATCCCAGCTAAATTGTCCCTCAACCATGATGAACCTAATAACCTTGCTTTTATTCACACTGGCTTTCAATTTTCTCCTTTCACACACTCTTCCAAACCCAGTCACCAACTTTTGCAGTTTCTCACTCGAATCAGCCACCAGTGCTGTATAATCAGTGAACAACAACTGACTCACTTCCGAGGCCCTCTCATTGGGTTCTTCGCACCTCTCTCCAAAACTTGCATTTGCCTCTGTGAGCACCCTATCCATAAACAAATTAAACGACTATGGGGACATCACACACCCCTGGGAACCATTCCCCAATCGTACACATGCCTTTCACCCTTCTTAAAAACTTCTCAACGCTTCTAGCAGCTTACATTCCACACCATATATTTTTAAAACCTTCCACAAAGCACCTCTATCACCCCTATCATATACCTTCTCCAAGCCCATAAATGCCACATACAAATGCACTTATTTTTCCAAGTATTTCTCACGCACATTCTTCAAAGTAATAACCTGATCCATACATCCTCTACCTCTTCTAAAACCACACTGCTAGTCCCAAATCTGATGCTCCATACATGCCTTCACCCTTTTAATCATCATTCTCTCAAACAACCTAACAGGTACACTCAACAAACTTAACCTCTGTAGTTTGAATACTCACCTTATCTCTCTACTTTTATATGGTGGCACTATACATGCATTCTCTCATTCCTAATGCACATCACCCTGATACATATATGCAATGAAAATCCTAAGAAACATATCAAAAATAAAGTCATCCTCTTTCTTAAGAAATTCAACTGCAATACCATCCTCTCCAGCTGCCTTGCCACATTTCATTTCACACAAGGCTATCACCACCCCTTCTCCCTTCACCAATCACTTTCCACGACTCTCACTTCACATACATTCTCAACGCCAACACCCAGCATCCACCACCTTATCATCAAACACATTCAACAGTCCTTCAAAATAATCACTCCATCTGCTCAACTCATCACTGACTTTTTACTCCTTATCCATTTGCCCTTTTCACTGATGTTCCCACACAAATAACCTCTTTCCAAAACATATTCTCCCTGAAGTGTACTGGTTATTGCTCACACCAACACTAGTTTGCCCTCATTACCCCTGCATCTTCCTCTTCCCCTTGTGCTGCTTTCTCTTGTACTTCTTCCAAAAATTTGCACTTTCCCTGTAAGAGCCACCTTTTTTTCATACATATTCACCATTTCTCATGTTAGTGAGGTAGTGTTAAGAACAGAGGACTGAGCTTAAAAGGGAAAAGCCTAGCTTGGCCTCCTTCTCTGTTCCTTCTTCTGGAAAAGTAAAAACTGGAGGGGAGGATTTCTAGCCATCCCACCCTGTCCCATTTAAATCGTCTTTTACGACACACAAGGAATATGTGGGAAGTATTCTTTCCCCCCTATCCCCTTACACTTTCATTTTCTCTTTCACTGGTAACTTTACTTTGTCATACCACCACTCACTACCAATCAGCTGCCATGAATTAGCCATGAATTAAGAGAATGTAGGAACATAAACTCATTGTTTTAAATATTTTCAAAATATCTTGTAAATGAAAAATTAAGACTTCAATGTACTATGTAGGTGGTGTTAAGGCAGTTTTTAATTACTTATATAGCCCTACAAAACCTTGAATGGAGTTCTTGCAGCTTCAAGTGTGTGCTATCATCAGTAGCATATTAATGATGGACTCCTTTTCCTCCACTAACAATGATACTACCTCACTAAAGATGACTATCCACTCATGGTATAACCTTCAATTTTCACAATGATTTCAACACAAAACAACTAGTAATTGCATCTGCTCTAAAACTCAAAGATAATATCTAACGAGAATTCAGCTCGTCCCTTCTTCTCAGGAACTATCATCAGCCACAAATCTGAGCATACATGGCTAATTCTATGCTAAACTGGTCACAAGTGTTGCACTCTAATGCTGTAAAAAAAAATTCAACCGTCTCCATCCTTCTTCCAAGCAGTTTCTATTGAACAGGAACTGGTCAAGAGCCATAAGAACATTTACTTACAAATAAGTATACCTAACACACATATGTTAGTTCTGTGCCTGTTTTTGTATCAACAGTAAACAAACCCATTTAAGCTACAATTACAAAATAAATATATTACCTTATGATTAGTAGTTGCAGGATTTAACTGTTTAATAGTTTGACTTCTGTAGTTGATATCCCAGGCAACAGGGTTTCCTGTGATCTTCAAGATCCTTATGTGAGGTAAGGCACCAATGGGAGACAAGACATCCTTCAGGCTTAATACATTATCACGCAAATCTAGTTCTTCAATGTTACTCATTTCATGTATACCTAAAAATAATCATAATAATCTTTAATAATCTAATGAGATACCTACTGTATACCATCAATATCATTACAATGTAATACCATGCTGTTGTATGAAAAAGTTCACAAGCACTAGAAGTTTACACCAAGAAATCAACTCCATTCCAACCCACCTTTCCCACCAACTTCTACACTGTCATTCATGTGACATTACCACACTCCTTTCAACTTGTGTCTAAAGTTTCAACTCTGCTAGTCACACAAAACTCAGTAACACAAAAGATCCCATTAATCTAATCAATTACATTCCAAAACAAATGATGTAAATAAGAGTTTCTGATCATGTGAATTTGACTGCTATTGAAAAACTGTTTGTTGATAACAATCAGGATACTCAGTATTCAAAGTAAATACATATGCTTTATCCCATAGGATGGAGAAAAAATTCTACAAATATATCCCATGTGTGTCATACAAGGTGACTGACTAAGAGGGGCTCTACAGCTAGGAGGTGGAAATACTTCCCTCTTGTATTCTTACAACATAAAATCTTCTACGGATTAATTATCTCCCTGAAGCTATATAACTAAGGGAGGAAACTGCAAACAGATAAAAGAAGAAAGACCTACACCTACATTCTGTAAGCCATCTCACACTATACTACAATGTAATTCATGCAGGAGCTCTGCTACACATGATGATCATGGCCTATTTCCACACATTCCTCCATTAAGGACCTCCTCCACCTCAACTCTGGTCCTTCAGTGTATGTTAGGAGAAAGGGGTAAGGCTCTTATCTTTTCTGAGCCTTAGATGTATGGTTTCAATTCCATCATTTTTGCATAATGAGGATGGAAACAGAGTCTATAGACTGACCAGTGTTATCATTCAAATTCTGGCATTTCAGTCACAACTTAAATTTTGGGCAATTTTGCCTATACTCTGGCCTTACTTTATGCCTTAACCCATTTACCTCTTTAGAAACACTTAAACTTATTATCTCTATCTTTCATTTTTCATAAACCAATCCCATACATAATAATGTTTCTTTCATAAACCAATCCCATCAAAATCATCTATCTCCTGTTTCTTGACCTCTCCATTACATGACAATTAGAGAATGGATGTAAGGAAATGAAACCAATCCCTGTTTATTCTCGGTGCTACCTTGCTCCATAGTTGCTCATGTAAATCACATGAATAGTGTCTATGAACCCTTTAACCAGACCTTTCATTGATCTGTGATGCTACATAAAGAGGATCTTATGTAGTTTAATGATCATTTTTGTAAAATAAAACAAATCTTAGCTGCTCTGTGGTAGTATGAGATGACTACAGCCTCCTTGCACTACAATTCAGAGGAATTCTTATGCTATCCTTCAGCAATCACAACAAGAGGATATCACACATACCTATTAAAGTAACAGCAAATGAAATGGAACAGAATCTGCTTCATAGTGATGAGGAAACTAGTGATTCAGGTAATAGTTTCTTTGATGATACATAAAGACACTGATATTGCAGAAAAATGATTAGCAGCAGTAGTGATTTGGAACGTTTATTTCCTAGGCTGTGTAGTAGTCATTACTTTCAGAAAATTTGTGCCAGCCAGATTTTATTTCTCCAGGGGTAAGATGTGAATAAGAGCAAGGATGTTAGGTTCAGTTGGGTTGAGGGATAAGTTAATTGGGAGGTAAGTTTGAATGGAGAAAAACTGGAGGAAATGAGTGTTCTAGATATCTGAGAGTGGACTTAGCAGTGGATGAAACATCGAAGTGGAAGTGAGTCACAGGATGGGGAGGGGACAAAGGCTCTGGGAGCGATGAAGAATGAGTGGAAGGAGAGAAAGTTATCTCGAAGAGCAAAAATGGGTATGTTTGAAGGAATAGTAGTTCCAACAATGTTATATGGCTGTGAGGCATGGGCTATAGATAGGGTTGTTGTACAGAGGAGGGTGGATCTGTTGGAAATGAAATGTTTGAGGACAATAAGTTGTGTGAGGTTGTTTGATCGAGTAAGTAATGAAAGGGTAAGAGAGATGTGTGGTAATAAAAAAGTGTGGTTGAGAGAGCAGAAAAGGGTGTGTTGAAATGGTTTGGACATACGGAGAAAATGAGTGAGGAAAGACTGACAAAGAGGATATATGTGACAGAGGTGGAAGGAACAAGGAAAAGTGGGAAACCAAAGTGGAAAAGGAAGGATGGAGTGAAAAAGATTTCGAGAAATTGGGGCCTGAACATACAAGAGGGTGAAAGGCATGAAAGGATGGAGTGAACTGGAATGATGTGGTATACTGGGGTTGATGTGCTGTCAATGGACTGAACCACGGCATGAGAAGTGTCTGGGGTGAGCCATGAATGAGTCTGTGGGGCCTGGATGTAGATGGGAAGCTGTGGTTTTGAGGCATCACACATGAAAGATAGAGACCAAGTATAAATGAATGTGGCCTTTTTTGTCCTTTCCTGGCATTACCTCGCAGAAAAAGGAGGGTTGGAAGCTACTTCCTGTGTTGCAGGGTAGCAACTGGAATGAATGAAGGCAAGCAAGTATATGCACATGTATATATATGTATATGTACATATGCCTGTGTATGCATATGTTGATATGTATATGTATGTATATGTGCGTGTATGGGCGATTATGTACATATATGTGTTTATGAGTGGTTGGGCCATTCTTCCTCTGTTTCCTGGCACCACCTCGCTGATGCGGGAAACAATGATTATGTATAATAAATTATATTCATTTATTATATTTGTTATACTTAACCACCGTCTACTGTGTTAGCGAGGTAGCGCAAGGAAACAGACAAGGAATGGCCCAACCCACCCACACACACACATTTTCCTCTTATTATACTTTGTCGCTGTCTCCCGCGTTAGCAAGGTAGAACAAGGAAACAGACGCACGTATATATACCTATACATTTCAATGTATACATATATATACATACAAAGACATATACATACATACACATGTATATAATTCATACTTGTTGCTTTTATTCATTCCCGTCGCCACCCCACCACACATGAAATGACAACCCCTTCCCCCCGCAGGCGCGTGAGGTAGCACTAGGAATGACAATGAAGGCCACATTAGTTCACACTCATTCTCTAGCTGTCATGCATAATGCACTGAAACCACAGCTCCCTTTCCACATCCAGGCCCCACAAAACTTTCCATGGTT
>JAUUDZ010444389.1:7397-24390 GCA_032361705.1 Panulirus versicolor
CTCATTAGCATTCTTTACTATCAGACATCTTAACATTATGTATGCTCTCTAACCCTGTCCTTAGTCATTCTATTCCCTTCATCCACCACTCATACTAAAAATGTACTTTAAATATTTCTTGAGGTTCTTGTTAAAGTTCACATTATGGCCTTTTGTCCTCTGACTGGGATATTCCTATATCTACTGAAGAAAGATTAATGTCCAATTAAAATATGTTATAAACTTAAAAGGTTGTGAAGAGGGTCACCCAGCACTCTTCTCTCTTCAAAGGTCAGCACATTTTAAAGCCACTAGTCTTTTCCTGTAAATTGGCTCTCAATTCTGATACCACCTTTACTGCATTCCTCTGGACCTCCTCTGGCTATTTGTGATTCTTTAGGTGTGATGACCAAATTATCTACCTATCAATATCTGACACCTGTCCCTTTAAGAACTCCCTCAAGGTGGTGACCACAGCAACTCTCTCCTTAAATGATGAACTTCGGTGCCACTTCTTGGCCTTTACTGCCTTTCCCTTAACACATCACATGTAGATAGCAATTCTAGCACTGTAAGAAGCATTTTCTAGTTACAGTTTATGAACAATAACTTATATCAACAGTTCTCCTAAAATGGGGTTCTGGTAAAACATTCAAGAGACAATAGAGACTCCAAAGTCCCTCCAACACAGAAAATCCTGAAGCTTATTTCTGGCAAGATAATCATACTGAGGCCTTATTTTCTAGTTTCTCATCTTATTAACAATTGCTTGGGATGAAATTGAAGTCTACTACCAAGTCCCCTTGCAAGCTTATTCACTTCCCTCATGACCTTTGCATCATCTGCAAACACGTTCTGGTAGGAGTCCACATCTTCAGGCAAGACATTTACAGAGAAGAAAAGTAATGGTCTGAGAACAGAAAGACTCCTCTTCCATGTGTCCTCTATATCCACCTACTGAGATAATCTATTATCATAGGAGTTTCCCCATTATTCCTGCCTGGTGACCCAGCTTCTTAATCTGCCTCCAGTGTGTTTCAGTGTCAAATGCTTTCTGGCTTACCAGATACAAACATCCCACACAGTTGTTTTTCCTAGGCAAAGCTCACACTGTTGTACAACTAAGAGGTTTGGTACAAGTGACCTTTCCCAAAACCATGCTCTTTCACTTAAACTATCTCCTTAGCAGAGTCTCTTCTATTAATTTTTTCCACAACAATACATGCCATACGTGTTAGTGATATTGGTCTACAGTTCAGCAACAACTTCCTTTCTTATGCACAGGTACAACTTTTACCCTTTTTCACTTTAGGGGCTAAGTTGTACCCTTTTTCACTTTAGGGGCTAAGTGACTATCATGTACCATTTTGAACAGTACGGCAAGTGGTTTATCTAGTGTATTTGTTCATTTTCAGTATATGGTGAACTTTCATCAGGACCACAAGCCTTGCATAATATTTAATATCTATTCATTTGTCACTGTCTCCCACATTAGCGAGGTAGCGCAAGGAAAAAGATTTAGTACTTTCGGTGTTATCTTTTCTAGATATCTCCAACATTTCCAAATCCTCCTCCCATTCCAACTCGCTGGCATTGGCAAAAAACATCTATTATCATCCTCTACAATTTTTTCATCTAATTTCCTTAGCTTGGTAAGCTACTCCTTAACCAACTCTAAATGAATTTATGGAAAAGTCTAATTTTTCCAGCCTTGTAAACAATATTTTCAAAATTTTTGTTCTTTATTTCTTTTCCTACTATTTCATTACTTGCTCTTGTATGCCTTGCAAATGCTGAATAGCTGGAGTGCATCTTTATCGTCACTAATGCAATTTCTAATCACCTCTTCAAAATCTTTTATTAAATTGCACATTTCTAAGCTCCTTTTTCAAAATCTTTTATTAAACCATTCTTAACTCTCTCCTGCCATCTCTTCCTCTGCTACCATTCCCCCTTATCTGAGGCTTGAGATACCCATCCCTAATATTCTATCGTAAATTTCATAGAACTTCTTCCTACAGTACCATGATTCAAAGTTACTGAACCCCATTTACCAATCAAAGCAGCTGTACAGATTTAAGTAGTTTGCATGATCATATCTTTTCTGTGTCTAGTCTTACACCTCCTCTTTTAATGTTCTCATATACCACTTAAACTTGAGCATCACAGACATTTCTTCCAATTTGTGTATCAAAATATTTCTGATATCCAAGCTAGTATGTGTAAAAGTATGCTTTAACAATGAAAATGTTCTAATACCTCTAATTCTAGTGTGTTCCTAGACACTAAAAAAAGTCCTATATATACATGCTAAAAACTTGTCTCCCTATGACATTCTACCACCCTGATTATCAACAATGCTCTAGGATATCTCTATATACAAGAATTCCTCCAATATCAGTAATTTACAAACTATAAGAATTGAGAGCATCATCATTTTATATACCATCCTGACTGTTCCTTAATTGTTATCAGTTTATTTGTTCTGGTTCACTGCAATTGTTTGGAGGATTATATACTCACCACTATGCACCTTCCTAGTTACTGGTCTCATTATGTACTGCACACTGATGTATTTACATTCCACTACATGAAACTTATGGTTAACTTGTATTACCAATGTCAATCTTCCCCTGCTTTTGTCTTTCCCACCTTCCTATCACGTACCCCTCTGAACAAAGCAGGCAAGTCTCGTCTCTCTAGCAAGCTTTGCTTGCATGACTTCAATATCTTATGCATTTTCCAATATAAAATCCTTGAATCCAAGCATTTTACCACCAACAATTAATCCCTTAACATTTGAATCAATTACTTCCGGTCTATCTTCCAAACACTACTGCCCTCTCTGCCGTGCTAGCAAGGATAAATAAGCCAGCTTCTTGCCTCATTGACACCTCCAGTTCTTTATGTCCTGATGGTATTATTTGCTCCCTCTATTCTTTTGATTTGCCAGATTTTAATATCCCACCAAATTCCATGCTGCCTTTAACTTCCAAAACTTCCCTAAGTACCTCCCTATTAAATGACTCCATACCAAACATAACCATGACTGGTCACCCCCATACACCTTGGTTACAACCACAATTTCACCTCATCCATGAAATATGAATCAACTCTCATAGACTCTTGAAATTTTTTACCAAGCATTTTCTCCACCTTTCCCCTTTCTGTCTTATCTATCGTAGGATCTTATTCCAAGTCATAAACAAACATTTACTTTAATCTCCTGTCTTACTAATTCTTCCATTTCTGGTGCCACCCACTTCTCTCAGCTTGATTCTTCAATGAAGAAGTGCCATTTCTTGTTTAACTTTCTTCATAACCTTTCTTTCAGCAAGCAAGCACTCATCTGGTGTAATGTATTTTTCTAAACCTTCCATCAAATGGCAAATAAACTTCCCTGATCACTTAATTTGTAACATTGCATCTTAATTTTTCAACCAATAAATTTCCTGTGTACAGACAGTCGAGAAAGTATCGTTACAATTTCGGTGTCATGCTTAATGATGCAACAGATGAAAAACTGAACAAAGAATGTGACTAGTGTCACACTGGTATCCCTGAGTATGCATTATATGGGTAAATGTGAATCTGTAAGTGATTCACACATCCTTGTATGTTTATCTATATAAAAAGTTATTAGTATGGCATTATCAAGCCTGTAATTCATAAAACACAAGTGGTATGGTATTCATGTCATGTCGTAATGCGAAATCATGCACGTGGCACTGACGAACACCTCTCCAAATGCTAGTTTGTATTGACTCTTGACAGGTAATACAGACTGTAAATCGTATGGGAAACAGACACATTGTGATTATTTGTTTTCTGCTTGCCTCAATAATAGAGGTTAGAGGATAACTGGAACTTCTATATGGAACCAAAGATGTCTGAGTTAGGCTTGCCAAAAACGAGAATAAGAAAATGAATGGATAAACTGACAACACTAACGCCTGTGAGTTGACAGCAGGTGCACATATGACAGACCTATTTACTGAATCCATATAATGCCAATAGTAAATCATTAATGTCATAAATAATAAGCCACTTGAAACATTACTTACATCATGGAGAGAAAACCAGAAATGTTCAGAAATGGTTTAGTCATTAATATTTGGTGTAGGAACCACTTACGTTGAGCACACAGTCGAGTCATATGGCATGGAAGCCACCAACAAATATGTCAAGTTGCATCAGTCTTGGTTATGTAGGTTTTCCCATGCTCAAAGAGGAGCAGTGACAACCTATATCAATGTGGAAACTGATGCAGGTGTTCTGCATTGCCCCCATCAGGGCTGCCCAGACATATTCTATGGGATGAAGGTCGGGGGAATAAGGAGGATGTGGCATAGTTATGCGTGCATGTTGCTGAAACCCAACATAAAATGGCAGGTCCTACATGAAATTTCTCAAAAGCTATACCCCTCCCTGAGAAGGGTGACAATAGTTGCTCCCACACCTTCTGAACGCTCCAGTTTACAATATTGACTCTCATGGCATTCAACACATGTAAATGGTTTCAACACAAATCCAATCCCTGCTGTATGCAGTGTCAGCAATGCTTGCCTTTACCGACCTCCATATAAGAGTGCTATGACCATTCTTAAAGTACGAATAGGCAGCTTCTGCAGCTGGAAGATTCATGTTTCAATACATATTTGGTATGGTTGTAAGAACAGTTATGAACAAAAAAGAAATAATATGAAGTAACTACAAAGCTATTACATCATTATGCCAGGCATCTCGGATACAGGTTTACCAACCCTTCAAATTTAATCAGACCCAGTGCTCACTCAGATATCCAACATACCCAGCTGTAACGAGAATTTCCTGGCTGTCTGTACCTCTATTAACATGACCTAGGGTCATATATTCCTCTCCATCTCTTTCAATGCTCTGCTGCCAAAATAGCTCTATTTTTAAACAGATTCTCTATGTGCTTTAGTCCTGTCCTCTAGATGAACACCTGCCAATAACGCCACTGTACTTACCTGCCTAATATTGTCAACAGATTCCCCTTACTGAACAACGTGAAGTACATTTAGAAAAGACCCACCCATCAGACTTATTTTCAATGGCTTTATGATTTTGTATTTTCTGAATCCCTTCCGCTATCTCTGATTCTTTATCTCCTAGGTGCTGGATGTGGATAAGGAGCTGTGGTTTTGGTGCATTATGCATGACAGTATGAACGAATGTGGCCTTTTTCGCCCATTTTCCTGGTGCTACCTCACTGAAGCAGGGGCAGGGGAGTGCTAGAAATGGATGAAGGCAAGCAAGTATGAATATGTATATGTGTATACATGTATGTCTATATATGTATACATTGAAATGTACGTATGTATATGTGCATGTGTGGGCGTTTGTGTACATACGTGCATATGTTGATGCATATATGCATATAAAAGTGCAAGTATGGGCCTGAACATACAGGAGGGTGAAAGGCGTGTAAGGAAGAATGAACTGGAAAGATGTGGTATACTAGGGTTGACGTGCTGTCAATGGATTGAACCAGGGTATATGAAGTGCCTGGGGTAAACTATGGAAAGGGAGCATTACACATGACAGCTACAAAATAACTGTGAATGAATGAGGCCTTTTTTGTCCTTTCCTATCACTACCTCGCTCGAAGGGGGGGATGCTATTTCATGTGTGGCAGGTTGATGGGAATGGATGAAGACAGCAAGTATGAATATACACATGTATATATGTATATACATACCCATGTATGTATATGTTTGTATACGTTGAAATGAATGTATGTATATGTGCATGTGGGGGCATTTATGAACATACATGTGTATGTGAATAGGTGGGTTGGGCCATTCCTCATCTGTTTCCTTGCACTACCTCGCTAACGTGGGAGATGGCGATTTAGTTTAACAAAAATAATAATATAAATGTTTATGTATATACATGTGCATGTGGGTGTAATGGGCCGTTCTTTCTTCCATTTCCTTGCGCTACCTCGCTAACGCGGGAGACAGCGACAAAGTATAATAATCATAAAAATAATGTGCGTGTTGGTGTGTGTGTGTGTAGACAAGTGGATGGGCCATTCTTCATCTGTTTCCTGGTGCTACCTTGCTGATGCAGGTAACAGCAATTAAAAAAAAAATCCTTCACATTCAAAAATCAAATTTTTCATTTCTTATTTTCTTTCTCCTGTCTCCCTTCATGAACATGATATGTTTCCTCAGTTCTTTAATGAAAACTCTTCTTGTGCTACCCTCTGGTATTGTTCGGTGATAAATTCCCATATCGCCAACTATCTATTCTCAGGAGTTTTCATCTCCTGTCCTCTTTTCTGCATATATGGTTTTAACAACTGGTTTTGGTTCATTCATGTAACAAAGTCCACACTACACTTTCTTGGCTCAGGCAGTACTTGATCAAATTATCCCCTAAGTAACACTAGCTAACAATGCATGCATGTGCGTGTAAAATTACTCAATCAGTACAGTACAGGGGAGTAAGTGTTTTACAGTCATGGGGCCCCATCTCAAAACATTTTCTACAATCATACAACTTCTTAAATTCATGTATGCTGTCTGCATATAATGTGATTATCACTTGTTACAAGGAAAGAGTTGTCCCATCTCTCACCCCTTGTGTATCACGTCTATTACTATGAACGTTCACACACACAGCCTAAGCCACATGCCCACTTATCTATCCCTCACCCTAAGGATAGGATGAAACCTAGGGTTTGTTGTGTCCCACCTACCATACCTTGGATTCAAATAACCCCCACTAGCCCTTGCTGACTCATGAGCAGTAACACCCAAGTACGATTACCATGGAGGCTCGTTTGTCAAAGAGGTTACGTACTATTTGAGTATAACCAAGTTTTTGTGCACCCGTGTTGCCATATCTCTTAAAATTGTAAATATGTAATATGTTGAGTGACATCTCTCCTCTGACAGAAACTAACGATGGGTTGTAAGAAGTCATCCCTGGAAAAAAATACCAAAATTTTCCTTGGAAGCAAGAATGTGTGTCTACAAAAGAATTTCATGATGTACTGGGGTAGAATCCACCATCCAGATTTTTGGGCTTGCTTCTAATGTCATCTTCCCCTGAAAAGCTATGTCTGGTTGACCAAGAAAGACCAGTACGATGACTGAATACCTGATGGGGTATAAGCTTTTTAACACCTACAGAATAGCTGGGATTCATGTTAGCTTTTAAGAACACACCACATCAGATGCACAATATCCCAAAAATATGGAGTAATATGAGTAATAGCATGTGTTCCAAACATAAGGCATGACGGATGAAATCCTTTACTAACATAGTAGGACTATTATTGCGGGGCCTTAGCTTCCCTAAGTTTCATAACTCACTGTCTGCAGTTCTCTAAATCTGCACACATGCCATTTGTCAAAGATCCTTCCTTTCCGCATCATCAATTCCAATTTTCCTAACATACCATGGAAAGGCCTGTGGAGCCTGGATGTGGATAAGGAGCAGCGGTTTCAGTGCGTTACACATGACAGCTAGAGACTGAATGTGAACGAATGAGGCCTTTTTTGTCTGTTTTCCTGGCACTACCTCACTGAAACGGGGTAGCAGTGCTATTTCCTGTGAGGCGGGGCAGCGACAGGAACGGATAAAGGCAAGCATGTATGAATATGTACATGTGTATGTGTCTTATGTGTATATGTTGATTTGTATATGTATATATGTGCATGTATGGGCATTTATGTATATACATGTGTACATGAGTGGATGGGCCATCCTCCCTCTGTTTCCCCAAGCAATATCTCTGTATGGGCATTTATGTATATACATGTGTACATGACTGGATGGGCCATCCTCCCTCTGTTTCCCAGCACTATCTCGCTGATGTGGAAATAAGCAATTAGCTTAAAAAAATAACTGTTACAAATAAAATTCAGAGCATTTAAGGGGAGGATGAGGAAATAGTACAAGCCATACTTATGTGAACCTTCCCTAATCCAAAAATCATTAGCATTATTTTGACTACAGAAATATACAAATAATGAAAATACAAAGATAAAATTATTAACATAATGGAAATGCGTACCTAACTCTAATATCAAATAATGAAAAATCTCACCTCATTAGCAACATCCATTTTAACATCAGCAGGAGCAGCAGGCCGACCTTGTTGATAAAAATCCATTACTGGGGCTGGCTGTTCATTATTTGCTGGTGGTGTGAAATTTTCAGTGTTAGCTGTATCTGCACCAGCAGCAGCAGCTCCAGAACGCCAATTGCCACGGCCACGACCTGATCAAAACAGTCAAGGGATAAACATGGATGCTTTGTGAAGTACTTTCTGGTGTACTAGCAAAAAAAAAGAAAGTCCTGGTTGAAATTACCTAATGAAAAGTGGAACTGCTTTACCATAAAACTTTGCCTTTTTAATTGACAAATGAATCTTTTTTTTCATGACAAGGCACAGGTCAAAAGCCCTGATCAGAGACAACCTCAGGAAAAAATGAAACCTTTCAGGATGGAGCCATGATTTCTTTGGGGGATCCTCATGGCATATGAAAAAAAAATCCTATCGTTCAATTGGATATATAAAGTTGTAAAAAAAATTTCCTAAATCAACCATAGTAACAGCTGTATACATTCAAATATGAGATATGCCATGGTCAAAACTTCCCCCAGGACTCGGGCTACTTACTTCATATATGATACATTAAAGAAAATGGTTAGTCAGCAGTTCTTTACCCTTATTTCCCACATTTAAGTTCCCAAGTGCACTTTCATGTCATGACCATATCAAGGGAGATACTACAATGAGATAGATGTAGAACAGTCAGTTGTTGTGCAAGGAAGAGAGCTAAGACACCACTGGTAAGCGACGTCTCTCTTGTACGTCAACTGATTGTTCTACGTCTCTTATCTCATTTTGTATCTCCCGACAACGTGATCACTAGATGAAAGTGCACTAGGGAACTTATTTTCATTTTCCATGAAATATCTGGGGTAAACCATGTAAAGGTCTGTAGGGACTGGATGTGGATAGGGAGCTTTGGTTTTAGTGCAATCCACATGACAGCTGGAGACCAAGTGTGAACAAATATGGCCTTTGTCTATTTTCCTGGCACTAACTCGCTGAAGCAAGGGGCAACAATGTTGTTTCCTATGGAGCAATAGCACCAGGAATGGATGAAGGCAAGTATGAATATGTACATGGTATATGTCTATGTGTGTATATGTTGATATGTATACATATGTGCATGTATGGGCATTTGTGTGTGTGTATATGTTGATATGTATACATATGTGCACGTATGGGCATTTGTGTGTTTGTGTATGTCATTTCATGTCTGGCAGGGTGGTGGTGGGAATGGAGGAAAGCAGCACGTATGAATATGTACATGTGTATAAATATGTATATGTCTGTGTATGTATATGTTGAAGTGTATAGGTATGTATATGTGCGTGTGTGGGCATTTATGTATATACGTGTATGTGGGTGGGTTGGGACATTCTTTCATCCGTTTCCGTGCACTACCTTGTTAACGCGGGAGACAGCAACAAAGTAAATTAATATATATATTTATTCATTATACTTTGTCGGTCTCCCGCGTTAGCAAGGTAGCACAAGGAAACAGAATGGCCTAACCCACCCACATACATATGTATATACATAAATGCCCACACACGCACATATACATACCTATACATATCAACATACACATACATAAAGGCAAGTGTTCAAATTACTGAGGTATAAGTTCGAGTATTCCTGGGAAATTATATGGGAGGGTATTGATTGAGAGGGTAAAGGCATGTACAGAGCATCAGATTGGAGAAGAGCAGTGTGATTTCATAAGATGTAGAGGATGTGTGGATCAGGTGTTTGCTTTGAAGAATGTATGAAAAATACTTAAAAACACAGATGGATTTGTATGTAGCATTTATGGATCACGAGAAGGTACATGATAGTTGAGATGCTCTGTGGAAGGTGTTAAGAGTATATGGTGTTGGAGTTAAGTTACAAGAAGCAGTGAAAGGTTTTTATCGAGGATGTAAGGTATGTTTACGAGTAGGAAGAGGAAAGTGATTGGTTCCCATTGAATGTCGGTATGCGGCAGGGGTGCAGGATGTCACATTGGTTGTATAATTTGTTTATGGATGGGGTTGTTAGGGAGGTGAATGCAAAAGTTCTGGAGAGAGGGGCAAGTATGCAGCCTGTTGTGGATGAGAGGACCATCAGTACCATGTGACAACTTTTGTTAGCAACCTTTGATGAACTTAGGCGAATACTTTTTGAAAATCTAAATACAAAATGCATTGTTTTACTATCAAACGTAATGATTACCTCAAATAAAATCAAGCAGATTTGTCAAACGAGCAATTTCATCAAAATTCATGCCGAGAATAGTTACAAGTGGTGGTCCACAAATGGTTTACAATCTCATCCCAAAAGATAGCTTTCATTAGTTTACTAATTACATACGATAAATGTACAATAATTCTCAAGACAGATTATTACCTATTTTGTCTAAATTAGCATCATCGGATAAAACTTATCTAAACCCAGTTCTATTTCATACCATTTAGTGCCGACAGTATATTTCTATCTTATTTCAATACACTGCAAAACGTTACCCCACCCTCTTATCAATGGAAATGGTTTCAGTACAGTATCTTCAATCTATCCGGTTCAAATGTCATTTTTCTGAAATGTTATTCCATTTGTAAAAGAATTAATTCATCATTGTTTTTCTGAAATGTTACTCCATTTGTAGAAGAATTAATTCATCATTGGATGGAGTACCACTCCCAAATCTGGGGTTGTTCTACCTATGCATCCTTACTTTACAGATGTGTGAAAAGTGGTCAGACATAAACTGTCCTAGGCTAACTTACAAAGTTGACCCTCTTGCCCTATGCCCCAATGGTGGTTCACACCATCTTCTAAAAGCATTACTTTGGGTTCTTCTTCCCGAGAGCATCCTGCTTGCATGCCCCCACCACTAGCAAGACCACGCAATACTCAAGCTAATGCATACCATTATAATTGTGTGGCTGTTAGCTGTTTACTTAAGTAAATTCAAGTCAAGCCTACCCCATGCTATTAGAACAGCTCCCCACTTACATACTGGTATGTTAAAGTCTTCCATTATGATAGAATCGTGTCCAATATAAATTTCTGATGATCATAAGTAATGTCTGAGCTGGGGGCTAAAATTTAAGCCGTATCTTTAATTTCAACAAAAAATTTAGTTAATTTCATCACCTACAAATATATTTTATAATAGGATTAAAATATTCAACAAAGAGCAATACACCAAAACCACTTATTTTGAACATCACTATCTGGAAGGCAAAAAAAAATCATGTTTGAAGGTATAATTAACAGTTATATGGTTGTGGGGTATGGGTTATAGATAAAGATGTGCAGAGGATGGTGGATGTGTTGTAAATTAATTGTCTTGAGGACAATATGTGCGAGGCATTTTGCTCGAGTAATAAGAGAGGTGTTTAGTAATAAACAGTGTGGTTGAGAGAGGTTTTTTAAAAAGGGTGTGCTGAAATGGTTTGGACATTATGGAATGTGTGAAGGAAGATTGACAGAGGATATACGTCAGAAGTGGAACAAGAGACTAAATTAGAGAAAGAATTAAGTGATAAACATCTTTAGTGACCAGCAATTAAACATGCAGGAGGGAGAACAGCATGCACAGCATTTAGTTAATTGGAATGATGTAGTATACAGCGTCAACATGCAGTCAATTAACTGAAAAAGTGAAATTCAAGTAGCCAAAGGAAACCATGGAAAAGTCTGTGGGGCCTGTTTGTGAATAGGAAGCTGTGATTTCAGTGCATTACCCAAAAATTGAGAATGGATGCGAGCAAATACAGCCTATCTTCATCTGTTCCTGGCACTACCTCCCAAATGCAGGAAATGGCTATTAAGAAAATACACACACATACATATATAATTTCTCTGAATAGTTTGAAATTTGCACTTTTCTTCTCTGCCATTATCTCAACCGTTAGCAGACATGTTAAAACTCTGGGCATATTTGGTCGACAAAACATGAGGGCAATTACCGAGATCATGCCTTTCTTCAACTCAAAGGTTATGGAGACACCTTATGAGAGTATTTACCCTCATTTTATGTACTCCAAGATTCACAAGTTGGTAAATCTAACATACTTGAATTTCAAAGAAAAAGGCACAATCCTACAAAAAGATCAGACAAAAAAAAAAGATATGGTAGTGATAACTTACAGCCAACTGAATATCATATTTCTGGAAAGTTAACACACCAAACTATATTAGAAGTAATAAAAACTATTGTGAATCTCTAGACAAGTCATCTGGGGTCTTCACCCCCAGATCTGAATGGGCAATATTAAATTCCCAATAGAATTGGCACCTTAAACAATATGACTGTTTTCTTCTCTTGTCTGCAAGATCCAGCCTGCCATCCTTTAGCCTGAGGCAAACATTTTACTACATTTGCTTAAAGTTACGCAGTTAGGCATTACTGCTCCAAGGTCTTTCATTATTCGACTGGTTTATGATAGCATGTCTCCAATATTGTTGTTCTCAATTTCTTCCATTTCCTCCATATCTAAACTGAAACCTTCCTCTTCTTCGTTATCAAGTTAGAGGCTTCGTTTCCTTTACACAAACAGGCCAAGCTTTCAAATTATGCTCTCAAGACCAGTCATATAAAACGCAGAACATACAAATCACACAAGGTCTCTTATAGGGAGAAGCATATACACAATACGTGCATGATCAACAAAACTGGTACCTGGCCTAGAAATCTAAAATATGTGGAATGACAAACCTTTAATTAACCATAGTCAAACAGAAGGCTGAGAAAACAGGATTATAAGTGCCAATTAGATTTAAGGACAAACGCACATCTATAAATTAAAAAAGCTGGCATAAATAAATCTTCAAAAAGGCCAATATACTATAAAATACTTAAATATACTTAAAACAATACTGTGTTTCTAATGAAGCTACAACTGAAAATGAGGTCTTTAAAAAGGTCCAGTTGGTATTTCTTTAATCACAAAACTTTAGTAATAAAAGTAGCCATTTCAAACCCATTTCCCTTGATAAGCAAACTGTTAACGTAATTCTTTGTACCAGCACTGCCCAACTGCGTTGATAGGATAATTGGTACTGAAATGCTGATATACAACTGCTGGGGCACATTTGGTGCATCTCTAAAGCCCAACATAGCAATTCATGCATTGATTCCTTCAACAGTATTTACTTAACTTTAAAGTTAACAAATCTACGAAGGCTTTGGTCTACTTGCCGTGTCAATTTCACCAAATTACCTCGTCTTTTCCCTCAAAATCCATCATCTTCAAATCACCATACATAACACACTCCCAAGTTTTTAAACAATTAATGACAAGTTTTTCCATCCAAATCAATAACTATACAAGGCGCTTAATGAAAGAACAAATTTTTGTTTCTGTGGTGTCCCTAAACTGCAGCTATGGGCCTAAACTCACTAAACCTTACGGATAAAACCAAGGCAACCACACAACCCCAGACTACTTAAATGTGACCCAGGTGTGGCACATGGGGGAAAAAATGTTGTCCTTGGCAATCTGCCAAGTCGGAAATCTGCCCGGTGAATTTCCACACGTGGCCGTCCAAAAGTAGGGTCTTTCCGACATGATTGGGGAAAATTTTTGACCCTCACCTGTACATGCAAAACACTGTCCAAGCAAAACAATGGTGTTCAACCACCTTCATCAAGAGCAACACCGGAAGTCTATCTTCGATCGCACACGGCACCGGTCCGGCGTCAGCAGCCTGGGCTTTGTTAGCCCCCACAACTTCAACCAAACACTTTTCCTACATTCAATTCACAATCATCTACCAACAAAAGGCTTTGTTAAAGAGGTGAAAGAATCTTCTAAAAGTAAGGATTAGGTAAATAAAAACTACTAAGAAATTCCCTAGGGTAGAAAAGGACAATAGCGGTTCTTAATGGCGGCGTGGTAGCAGACCATCACCTTCACCGGCGAAGTATTTTCAATCATTTTACAACCACAAAATAGAAAATAACCATAACTATTACTTAAGATTGATCCCTACTGCACCAGGCTCAGTTTCATTGCATAGAACCTGAGAAACATAGAGAAGTCTACTAGTAAATCAACATCACATACCTCTGCCTCTCATGATGTCCGTCTGATCTCGTCTCCGCCGGAATATGGCGTGCTAACATGCGCTTCACCTTCACGTCCGCCAGTATAATTAGTCATTCTCATTTCATCGAGAATATGTCAGATCTTTTTGTAGAAATATACAATTTTTCATAGTTTCACATTTATGAAATCTATAAGTAACCGTAGTTTGAGGAAACCATGATATTTGTGGGGAAAATATGATGCGTAACGCATCGCTCTGTTGGTACGCCTGGCATATGAGAAAACGGAGTTGGTAAAAATCAATGAGTCATTTCAACATATACTAATATAAGGAAGATATGTGCCCATTTCTGTATTACAATAAGCCTCAATATATGTATGAACACAATGATATACGTATTTAAATATGCAATTTTATATGCATATAAGTATTATTCCTGTCCGTCCCAGTTGTCTGGCCCTCAAACCGCCCACACACCGAGGTAGATCTTGGAAAAAGGTCGACAAAATATTATAGATACTTACCCTTTGAGGGAAGATTGGTCAAGCTTACGTTTATAGAGTCAAAATAAAGGAAATTCAGAGGAGATCTGATCGAAGTTTTTTAGTTTCTCTGTATTCCTAAGGATGTGAAGTACACAGCTCTTGGCCTGAAGTTCCTGTGGGAAATCGAGGAGTCTCTCGTTTCAGCTCCATAAGCCAAGACGCAGGATGATAGGAATTTGTAAAGAAAGTCACTTCGCTATTGTCGAAGGGACAATCTTTTTGGAACAGACAGACGGATTGGGTGGTACAAAGATGATCCCAGGAGAAATGCATCAAAAGATTACCATGGTAGGTACTTAAGAGTGCGAGCTGAAGGTCACTCATACAAGAATCTACACTCTTAGACTTAACATAATTAAGCCCTGACACGTTTAAGTTGGAAAATACCCACGAAAGAAATAAGGAAATACATTAACAGAAGATACAAGGAGGGAAAATAGAATACAGATAAGATAGAAAGGAAAAAAGTTGAACCACAGGTACCTAAAGGTACTCACAGGACCTCTTGTGAATGTAGACTTGTTGGTTTTAAATGCCAGACCATTGTCATCGATGCGTTAGGTCATGCGCATGAGATCGGGTGACTGACATTTCAATATTCAGGTCTCTTTTTGTTTCAGGTTCATTACCTTAACCAGTTACCCTTTTTTTCTTTCCTAGGCTTTCTTATTTGGGTGCACTACCTCATTTGGGAGATCCATCCAGTAGTTCACAGCCCGGTTTATAGAAGAATATTTTCCTTATGTTCAGCCATAGATGTTCCCTGCAAATCTTAGATCATGTTTTCGCACTAGATTTTTGTCCATAGACCTCGGTTACATCTCTCCTCAACCTCTGACATCAGAGTGTTAATAAATCAAGACCAGAGATAGGCTACTTCTTGCTGTTAGGGTGTCTACCTAAAACACACGGCCTTCATCGCCTACCATCATTCTTCGCTTTAAAAATATGTTGCCTACGTCCATACTGCAAAGAATATCTGTTATGGTTATCATACTCCTCTATCTACATTCTTGTCTGTTAACCCTTATACAGTAGGAAGTGTAGGTATCCATTTTAGATCTGGATTATTATTACCACTGCCACCAAATATAAAATCACATGCTGCCTTTGGCACGCGTACCTGAGGTTGTCGCCCCGTGGTCCAGAACACTTTAGTCTCTCAGTGTATGTTTTCTCTGAGGCCTGATATCCGTCTTGTCCTTCACTGCACTTTATGGCAATCATATCCTTCTTGAAGTGCGGAGCCCAGATCTGATTTCCATACTCCAAATACCAGTGACTTATAAAGCAGGAAAGACATAGAACTCTCCTTATCCAGATACGAATAGAATTAGGTTTATTGATTTTGGTAGATATATGCTCACAAAAAGTTAATTTTCTCTATTGTGACCTTAACTTTTTTCAGGTATCAGTTTAAACTTGTGTTTCTCTGGATCAGTAGTGTATGTGGTGTTAGATATTTTGGTAAGGCCTTGTAATACGCTTAGACTCCACACTTGTGAAGCTGAAACTTAGGTAGCAGCACAGAGGTCCATTCGTTATTTATGTCTTCCTGAAGTTTCTGACAATCCTCCATGTCTAATGCATCCTCAGATACTATAGTGTCGTCAGCATATAAGAACATATGACAAACCTGAATAACTTTAAGTGATGTGTGAACATATATATCGAAAAGTATGGGTCCAAGCACCGCTCTCTGTGGAACTCCATTCAAGACATCCTGCCACTCACACTGCTTACTAATTTCCTCTGATTTCTGTCACTCAGAAAGGTTGGCTTTATCCATGCGAAAATAGAGTTTCTATTCCACTACACTCCGGTTGCTTTTTCAACCTCCTATGGGGTACTTTGTGAAATATGTTCATTTCACGGTACATATTGTCTATTCAACCTCCTATGTCTAAGATTTCAGGTTCATCTGTGTAAAACATTTGAATAGTTAAAGTGTTGTAGGCCTTCTATATCCATGATCTTTGTTGGTTTGTCATCAGAGTATTTGATATCAGGTATTCCATCATGGCCATGGTATTTCTTACCAGTTCCAAATGTTTGTAAACCACACAAGTGAAATTGACCTGCAACTTCCAAGTCACTCATATCATGTATTGGCTATTAGGCTTGCACACTTTTAATCACCCGGCAAACTTCCTGTTCGCAGGGAAGTATTAAATGTGAATTCAGTATGATAATCAGTGGTATTTTGAGTGTGTTGGATCTGGTCCAGACGACCTAGATATCCCAAATATACGCGACACTTTTTGTACTTCGCCGCCCTCTCCACACATCAGCTTCTCTGCTTTTCTCTAGCGCATCTATATTATTCTTCGTCACGTTCAAC
>JAUUDZ010444390.1:0-12951 GCA_032361705.1 Panulirus versicolor
CTGGCCTGCAAGTCTGGAGACGGAGTCTAGTAGTCTCCATGTCTTTTGACGCATTCCACTGGCCTCCATGTTTGAAGATGTAGTCTACTAGCCTCCTTGTCTAGAGACAGAGTCCACAGACCTTTATGTCTGGAGACAGACGTCACTGGCCTCAAAGTCTGGAGACGGAGTCCATTGGCCTCCATGTTTGTTGGCGTAGGGTAGTGGCCTCCATGTTTGGAGACGGAGTACATTGGCCTCCATGTCTTGACACGAAGTCCACTAGCCTCTATGTCTTTAGACAGAGTGCAATGACCTCTATGTCTGGAGACGGAGTCAACTGGCCTCCATGTATGGCCTCCGTGTTTAGAGATGATGTCATCTGGCCTCCACGTCTGAAGACGGGGTCCACTGGCCAATATGTCTACGGAAAGCTTCCACTCTCCTCCATGTCTGGAGACAGAACCCATTGTCCTTCATATCCTGAGGCGGAATCCTCCATGTGTGGTGATCGAATTCACTGTCCTCCATGTCTGGGGACGGGGTCCATCGGCTTCCATTTTTGGATTCAGGGTCCACTGGCTTCCATGTCTTTAGACAGAGTCCACTGACGTCCATGTCCGGAGACGGATTCCACTGGCATCCATGTTTGGGGATAATGTCGACTGGCCTCCATGTCTGGAGACATGGAGGCCAGTGGAGTCCGTCTTCAGACATGGAGGATAATGGACTACGACTCCAGACATGTAGGCCAATGGACTCCTTCTCCAGACATAGAGGGCATTAGAATTGGTCTAAAGATATGAATGTTAGTAACCTCCGTCTCAAAGCTTGGAGGCCAGTGGACTGCGTCTAAAGACATGGAGGCCATTGAAGTCCATCTCCATACATGCAGTGGAGGCCAGTGACTCAGACTCTAAACATGGAGTGCAATTGCCTTCGTCTACAGACTTATAGGCCAGTGGACTCCGTCTCCAGACAAAGAGGCCAGTGGAGTCCGTCTTCAGTAATGGAGTTCAATGGGCTGCGTCTAAAGACATGAAGGCTATTGGACACCGTGTCAAGACCTAGAGGCTAGTAGACTCCTTCTCCAGACATGGAGGCTGGTTAACTCATTCTCCAGACAAGGAGGCCATTGGAATTCGTCTCCAGACGTGAAAGCCATTGAAATACGTCGCAAGGCATGGAGTCAAGTGGATTAAGTCTTAGCACATAGAGGCCAGTAGAACCCGTCTCACGATCATAGCTTTCAAGTGACTCCGTCTCAGGACATGGACACCATTGTACTCCATGTCTAGACATCTAGGCCACTCGACTCCGTCTCAAGACTTGGAGAGCTTTGAACTCCATTTCAGGACATTCAATCCAAAGGAATCCATCTCAGAACAAGGAGGCCAGTTGACTCCAGGTCGAGAAATGGAGGCCAGTGTACAAAGAGGCTAGTGGATTTCGTTTCAAGATATGGAGGCCAGTTGATTCCGTCTCCAGACATGAAGTCTAATGAACTCCATATCCAGGCATGGACGCCAGTGGTCTCCGTCCCCAGACATGGAGGCCATTGGGTTCTATCTGCAAAGATGGAGGCAAGTGGACTCCGTCTACAGACGTGGACGCTAGTGGACTCCGTCTAAAGATATGGAGGCCAGTCGACTCCGTCTCCAAAAATGGAGGCCAAGAAATCTGTTTACAGACATGGAGGCCAGTGGATTCCGCCAATGGACTCGGTCTCAAGACATGGAGGCCAGTTTACTCCGTGTTAAGGCTTGGAGACCAGCTGACTCCGTCTTCAGACATGGAGGCCAGTGGACTCCTTCGCCAGACATGAAGACTAGTGAACTCCATCTCACGACAAGGAGACAAATGGACTGCGTGTCAAGACACGGAGGCTAGTGAACTACGTCTTAGACATGAAGAACAGTGGAGTCCGTCTCTAGACATAGAAGCCTTTGGAGACCATCTCCAGACACGGAGGCCAATAGAGTCTGTCTCCAGACATACAGGCCAGTGGACTTCGTCTCCAGATGTGTGGGCCAGTAGACTCGGTCCGCAGACATGGAGTCCACTGGACTCCTTCTCCAGAAATAGAGGCCTGTGGACTCCGTCTTCAGAAATGGAGGTCAGTCGACTCCGTCTTCGGATATGGAGGCAAGTGGAATTCGTTTAGAGCCATGGAGGCCAATGGACAAAGTCTTCATGTATAGAGGCCAGTGGATTAAGACTCTAAACATGGAGTCCAGTGGACTACGTCTCCAGACATAGAGGCCAGTGGACCTCGTCTCAAAACCTGGAGGTCAGTGGAGTCTGTCTCCAAACATGGAGGCCAGTGGAGTCCGTCTCTCGATATGGAGTAAAGTAGACTCCGTCTCCAAACATGAAGACCAGTGGACTCCTTCTTCAAACATATAGGTCAGAGAACCCTGGTTCGAAAAATGAACGCCACTGGACTCCGTCTCCAGACGTGGAAGGCAATGGACTGCGACTCCAGACATGTAGGCCAGTGGAATACTTCTACAGGCATAGAGTTCAGTTGACTCCATCACCAGATGTGGAAGACAATGAACTCTGTTTCCGGACGTAAAAGCGATTGGACTCAGTCTCAAGACATGGAGGCCAGTGAACTTATTCTCCAGACGAGGAGGCCATTGGCTTCCGTCACCAGACATGGAAACCAGTGAAATAAGTCACAGGGCAAGACGTCAAGTGGATCAAGTCTCAGCACATGAAGACCGGTAGAATCCGTCTCTGGACATAGTGTGCAGTTGACTCTGTCTCAGGAAATGGACGCCATTTTAATCCGTGTCTAGACATGGAGGCCAATGGACTCCGTGTCAAAACATGGAGGCAAGTGGACTTCGTTCCCAGACATGAAGGCCAGTTGATACCGTTTCCAGACATGAAGTCTAGTGGACTCCATATCCGGGCATGGAGGCAAGTGAATTCCACCTCTAGACAAAGAGGCTAGTGGACTCGATCTCCACATATAGAGGTAAGTGTATTCCGTCTCATGATACGAAGGCTAGTGCACCCTGTCTCCAGATATGGTGGACACTAAAATCTTTCCTTAGACATATTGGCCAGTGTCCAGTCGACATCATCTCTAAACATGGAGGCCAGTGAACTCCTTCTCCAGATAGAGAGGACAATGGATTCTATCATCATATATGGAGGCCAGTGGATTCCGTCCCATGATATGAAGGCTTGTGGACCCAGTCCCCAGACATGGAGGACACTGAAATTTTTCCTTAGACACATTGGCCAGTGGCCAGTCGACATTATCTCCATACATGGAGGCCAGTGAACTCCTTCTCCCGATACAGAGGACAATGGATTCTATCTCCACACATGGAGACCAGTGGATTCCGACTCATGATATGAAGGCCAGTGGACCCTGTCTCCAGACATGGAGGACACTGAAATCTTTCCTTAGACATATTGGCCAGTAGCCAGTCGACATCATCTCCAAACATGGAGGCCAGTAATCTCCTACTCCAGATACAGAGGACAATGGATTCTATCTCCACACATGGAGGCCAGTGGATTCCCTCTCAGGATATGAAAGCCAATGGAATCTGTCTCCAGACATGGAGGACAATGAAATCTTTCCGGAGACATATTGGCCAGTGGTCTCCGTCTCCAGACATGGAGGCCAGTCGACATCATCTCCAAACAAGGAGGCCAGATATGGAGGCCAGTGGACTCAGTCTCCAAACATGGAGGCCATTGGACATCTTGTCAAGACATGGAGGCCAATGGAGTCCATCTCCAAACATGGAGGCCAGTGGACTCCGTCTCCAGACTTTAAGGCCAGTGACGTTCGTCTCCAAATATGGAAGCCTGTGGAGTCCAAATCCACATAATCTAGGCCAGTAGACTCCGTCTCCAGACATAGAGACCATTGGAATCCGTCTAAAGATATAGAGGCTAGTAAACTCCGTCTTCAAACATGGAGGTCAGTGCACTGCCTCTAAATACATGGATGCCATTGGACTCCGTGTAAAGAATTCGATGCTAGTGGACTCCATCTCCAGACATGGAGGCCAGTGCACTGCGTCTAAAGACATCTAGACCAGTGGACTTCGTGTCAAGACATGGAGGCCAGTAGACCCCATCTCAAAACATGTAAGCAAGTAAACTTATTCCCCACACGAGAAGGCTATTGGCCTACGTCTCCAGACTTGAAAACCATTAGAATTAGTCGTAAGGTTTGGAGGCAGGTGGATTAAGAGTTCGCACATGGAGGCCAGCAGAACCCGTCTCAAGACATAGAAGGCAGTTGACCCCGTCTCAGGACATGGATGCCATTGTACTCCGTGTCTAGACATTGAGGCCACTGGACTCCGTCTCAAGACATGGAGAGCAGTGAACTCCATTTCAGGACATGGAGGCCATAGGAATCTCTCTCAGGACATGGAGACCAGTTGACTCTGCCTCGAGACATGAAGGCCAGTGTAATCCGTCTCCAGAAATAGAGTCTTGTGGACTCCATATCCAGGCATGGAGGCTAGTGGTCTCCGTCTAAAGATATGGAGGTCATGTCCTCCGTCCCCAAACATGGAGGCCATTGGGTTCTATCTCCATAGATAGAGGCAAGTGGATTCCGTCAATAGCCATGGAAGCTAGTGGATTCCGTCTCCAAAAATGGAAGCCAGTCGACTCCGTCTCCAAGAATGGTGGCTAAGAAATCCGTCTACAGACATGGAGGCCAGTGGATTCGGTCCATACGCATGGAGGCCATTGATTTCTTTATCAGGATATATAGTCCAGTGGACTCTGTCTCTAGACATAGAGTAGAGTGAAATCTTTCCGTAATCATATTGGCCAGTGGACTCCGTCTATAGACATGGAGGCCAATGGACTCGGTCTCAAAACATAGAGGCCAGTTTACTCCGTGTTAAGACTTGGAGGCCAGCGGACTTCGTCTCCAGACATGGAGGCCAGTGGACTTCGTCGCCAGACATGAAGACCAATAGAATGAGTGGCAAGACATGGAGGCTGGTGAACTCCGTCTTCAGACATGCAAGCCAGTGGACTCCGTCTCTAGACATGGAAGCCATTAGAGACCATCTCCAGACATGGAGGCCAATAGAGTCTGTCTCCAGACATAGGGTCCAGTGGACTAAGTCTCCAGACATAGAGGCAAGTGGACTACGTCTCAAAACATAGAGGGCAGTGGAATCTGTTTCATGACATGGAGACTAGTGGAGTCCATCTCCAGACATGGAGTAAAGTAGACTCCGTCTCCAGACATGGAGACCAGTGGAGTCCGTCTTCAAACATATAGGTCAAAGGACTCCGAATTGAAACGTGAACGCCATTGGACTCCGACTCAAGACATGTAGGCCAGTGGAATTCCTCTCCAGACATAGAGCCAGTGGACTCCATCTCCAGATATAGAAGACAGTGGAATCTGTTTCCGGACGTAAAAGCCAATAGACTCCATCTCAAGGGATGGTGGCCAGTGAACTCATTCTCCAGACAAGGAGGTCATTGACTTCCGTCTACAGACATGGAAACCAGTGAAATACTTCACAGGACATGAAGTCAAGTGGATTAAGTCTCAGTATATGGAGGCCAGTAGAATACGCCTCTGGACATAGTCTGCAGTTGACTCCGTCTCAGGAAATGGACGCCATTTTAATCCGTGTCTAGACTTGGAGGCCAGTAGACTCCGTGTCAAAACATGGAGGCAAGTGGACTCCGTTTCCAGACATGAAGGCCAGTTGATACCGTCTCCAGACATGGAGTCTAGTGGACTCCATGTCCGGGCATGGAGGCAAGTGGAGTCCGTCTCCAGACAAGGAGGCTAGTGGATTCGATCTCCACATATAGAGGCAAGTGGATTCCGTCTCATGATATGAAGGCCAGTGGACGCTGTCTCCAGACACTGAGGACAGTGAAATCTTTTCTTAGACATATTGGCCGGTGGCAAGTCGACATCACCTCCAAACATGGAGGCAAGTGGATTCCGTCTCCACATGTGGAGGCTAGTAGACTCCATCTCTAGACATGGAGGTCAGTGGACTCCATATAAAGATATGAAAGCCAGTGGACTCCATATAAAGATATGAAAGCCAGTGGACTCCGTCTCCAAAATGAAGGCCAATGGACTCTGTCTAGAGACATGGAGAACAATGGATTCTATTTCCACACATGGAGGCCAGTGGATTCCCTCTCAGGGAGGGAATCCACATTCATATTTCCACATATGAAGGCCAATGGACTTTGTCTCCAGACAGAAGGACAGTGCAATCTTTCCGTAGACATATTGGCCAGAGGTCTCCGTCTCCAGATGTGGAGGCCAGTCGACATCATTCCAAACACGGAGGCCAGACATGGAGGCCGGTGGACTCCATCTCCAGATATGGAGGCCAGTGCACTCTGTCTAAAGACATGGAGGAAAGGGAACTCTTTGTCAAGACATGGAAGATGGACTCAGTCTCCAAAGATGAAGGCCAGTGCTGTACGTCATCAAACATGGAGGCCAGTTGACTCCGTCTCCAGACTTTAAGGCCAGTGGAGTCCGTCTCCAGATATGGAGGCCTGTGGAGACCGAATCCAGGCATGGGGGCCAGTGGAATCCGTCTTCAGACATGGAGGACAATGGACTCCGACTCCAGACATGTAGGCCAGTAAACTCCTTCTCCTGACATAGAGGCCATTGGAATTCGTCTAAAGATATGGAGGCTAGTAAACTCCGTCTTCAAACATGGAGGCCAGTGGACTGCGTCCAAAGACATGGAAGCCAATGGACACTGTCTCAATACTTGCAGGCAATTGGATTCAGGCTCCAAACATGGAGCCCAGTGGACTTCGTCTACAGAGGCCACTGGACTCCATCTCCAGACATAGAGGCCAGTGGAGTCCGTCTTCAGACTTTGAGTTCAATGGACTGCGTTTAAAGACATGGAGGCTATTGGACTTCCAGCTTTGTCTTTATCTTGGTGTTTAGTGTGATCCATCTTTGCCTCTATCTTGGTGAGTAGTGTGATCCACCCCTGCCTCTATCTTGGATTGATCCACCCGTTCCTCTATCATGGAGTGCGGTATGATCCACCCCTGCCTTCATTTGGGTGTGTGGTGTGATCCACCCATGCCTTTATCATAGAGTGTGGTGTGATCCACCCCTGCCTCTATCATGGGATGTGGCTTGATTCGCCCCTGCTTCTATCGTCGAGTGTGGTGTGATCCACCAATGCCTCTATAGAGAAGTGTGGTGTGGTCCACCCTTGCCTCTATCGTGGAATGTTGTGTGATCCCTCCCTGCCTCCATCATGGATTCTGTAGTGATCCGCACATGGTGTGATCCATCCCTGCCTCTATGAGGGAGTGTTGTGTGATCCACCTTTGCGTCTTAGTGTGTATTGTGATCTACCCTTGAAGTATGATGTGATCTACCCCTGCCTCTATCATGGAGTGTTGCGTGATCCACCCTTGTCACTAACTTGGTGTTTAGTGTGATCCAATTTTGGCTCTATTTTGGAGTGTAGTTTGATCCACCCCTGCTTCTATCTTGGATTATAGTGTGTTCTATCCTTACCTCTATCAAGGAGTGACCATGGTGTGATCCACCCCTGCCTTATGTAGGTGTGTAGTGTGATCCATCCCTGCTTTTATCATGGAGTGTGGTGTGATCCACCCTTGTCTCTATTGTGGAGTGTGGTGTGATCCACCCTTGCCTTTATTGTGGGGTGTGGTGTAATCCGCCCTTGCTTCTATTGTGGTGTGTGGAGTGATCCACCCGTGCCTCTATTATGGAGTTTGGTGTGGTTCACCTTTGCCTCTATCGTGGGGTGTGGTGAGATCCGACCCTGCCTCTTTCGTGGGTTGTGGTGTGATCCACCCCTGTCTCTATCGTGAGTGTGGTGAGATCCACCCCGCCTCTTTCGTGGGGTATGGTTTGACACACCCTTGCCTCTTTCGTAGGGTGAGGTGTGATCCGTCCCTGCGTCCATCGTGAAGTGTTTTGAGATCCACCCCTGCCTCTATTGTGGGGCGTGGTGTGGTCCATCCCTGCCTCTATCGTGGAGTGTGGATTGATCCACCCCTGCCTTTATCTAGGTGTGTAGTGTGATCCATCTCTGCTTTTATCATGGAGTGTGGTGTGATCCACCATTGTCTCTATTGTGGAGTGTGGTATGATCCACCCTTGCCTTTATTGTGGGGTGTGGTGTAATCCGCCCCTGCTTCTATCGTGGGGTGTGGTGTGATTCACCTACGCCTCTATCATGGAGTGTGGTGTGGTTCACCCTTGCCTCTATCGTGGAGTGTGGTGTGATCCACCCCTGCCTCTATCGTGGAGTGTGGTGTGGTTCACCCTTGCCTCTATCGTGGAGTGTGGAGTGATCCACCCCTGCCTCTTTCATGGAGTGTTGTGTAATCCACCTTTACGTCTATCTTGGTGTGCATTGTGATCTACCTTTGCCTTTATCTTAAAGTTGTGATGTGATCCACCGCTGCCTCTATCGTGGAGTGTTGTGTCATCCACCCTTGTCTCTATCTTTGTGTTTAGTGTGATTCACCTTTGCCTCTATGTTGGAGTGTAGTGTGATCCACCCCTGCTTCTATCATAGAGTGTTGTTTGTTCCACACCTTCCTCTATCTTGGTGTGTAGTGTGATCCACCCCTGCCTTTATTTAGGTGTGTAATGTGATCCACCGCTGACTCTATTGTGGTGTGTAGTGTGATCCACCCATGCCTCTATTGTCAGGTGTGGTGTGATCCGCCCTTGCCTTTATCGTGGGGTGTGGTGTGATCCACCCTTGCCTCTATTGTGCGGTGTGGTGTGATCCACCCCAGCCTTTATCGTGGACTTTGGTGTGGTCCACCCCTGTCTCTATCGTGGAATGTGGTGTGGTCCGTCCCTGCCTCTATCGCGGACACTGGAGTGATCCGCACCTGATTTTATCGTAGTGCGTAGTTTGATCCGACTCTGCCTTTATATGGAGTGTGGTGTGATCCTTCCCTGCCTCTATCGTTGAGTATAGAGTGATCCGTCCCTGCCTCTATGGTGGAGTTTGGTGTGATCCGTCTCCGTCTCTATCACTAAGGGTAGTGTAATTCGTCACTGCCTTTATCGTAAATCATTGTGTACACCACTCCTGCCGGTCTCGTAAAATATTAAAATCCATCTTACCTCTATTAGGAAGTATAGGTTGATCTATCCCTGCATCTAACATGGAGTGTTGAGTGATCCACCCTTGCCTCTATCATGGTGTGCATTGTGATCCATCGTTGCCTGTATCTTGAAGTGTGATATAATCAACCGCTGCCTCTGTCATGGAGTGTTGTGTTATCTACCATTGTCTCTATCTTGGTGTTTAGTGTGATCCACCTTTGCATATATCCTCTTTGTCAATCTCTCCTAACTCATTCTCTCCATGTGACCAAACCATTTCAATACACCCACTTTTCCTCTCTCAACCACACTCTCCCTATTACCACACATCTCTCTCACCATTTCACTAATTACTCGAACAAACCACCTCTCACCCCACCTTGTCCTCAAACATTTCATTTCCAACACATCCACACTCCTCCGCACAACCCTATCTATAGAACATGCCTCGCAACCATATAACATTGTTGGAACCACTATTCCTTCAAACATACCCATTTTTGTTCACCGAGGTAACGTTTTTGGCTTCCACACATTCTTCAACGGTCCTAGAACGTTCGCCCCCTCCCCCACCCTGTGACTCACTTCCACTTCTATGGTTCAATCCGCTGCTAAATCCACGCCCAGATATCTAAAACACTTCACTTCCTCCAGGTCTTCTCCACTCAAACTTGCCTCCCAATTAACTTGTCCCTCAACCTTACTGAACCTAATGACCTTGCTCTTATTCATATTTACTCTCAACTTTCTCCTTTCACACACTCTACCAAACTCAGTCACCAACCTCTGCTGTTTCTCACCCGAATCAGCCACCAGCGCTGTCTCATCAGTGAACAACTGACGCACTTCCCAAGTTCTCTCATCCACAACAGATTGCATACTTGCCCCTTTCACCAAAACTCTCTCATTCACTTCCCTAACAACCCCAACCATAAACAAATTAAACAACCATGAAGACATCACCCACCCCTGACGCATACCGACATTTAATAGGAACCAATACCTCTCCACTCTTCCTACTCGTACACAAGCGTTACATCCTTAATAAAACTCTTCACTGCTTCTAGCAACTTACCTCCCACACCATATACTTTTAATGAATTTCACAGAGCATCTCTATCAACTCTTTCATATGCCTTCTCCAGATCCATAGATGCTATTTACAAATCCATATTTTTCTAAGTGTATCTCCCATCCATTATTCGAAGAAAACACATGATCCACAAATCTTCCACCACTTCTGAAACCAAAATGCTCTTCCCCAATCTGAAGCTCTGTACATGCCTTTACTCGCTCAGTCAATACCCACCTATATAATTTCCCAGGAATACTCAACAAACTTATGCCTCTGTAATTTGATCACTAACCGTTATCCCATTTGCCTTTGTACAATGGCACTATGCATACATTCAGCCAATCCTCAGGCACTTCACCATGATCCATACACACACTGGATATCCTTACCAACTAATCAACAACAGAGTCACACCCTTTTTTAATAAGTCCTACTGCAATACCACCCAAACCCGCCACCTTGACGTCTTTCATATTGTGCAAAGCTTTTATTACCTTCTCTCTGTTTACCAAACTCCCAGATATCTAAAACACTTCACTTCCTCCAATTCTTCTCCGTTCAAACTCAAACTCACATCCCAACTAGCATGTCCCTCAACCCTACTGAACCTAATAACCTTGCTCTTATTCACATTTACTCTCAACTTTCTGCTTTCACACACTTTACCAAATTCAGTAACCAACCTCTGCAGTTTCTCACCCGAATCAGCCACTAGTGCATATCATCGGCGAACAACTGACTCACTTCTCAGGCCCTCTCATCCCCGACTGCATACTCGCCCCTCTCTCCAAAACTCTAGAATTCACTTCCCTAACCACCCCATCCATAAACAAATTAAACATCCATGAAGACATCACGCACCCCTGCCCCAGACGTACTTTCACTGGCAATCATTCACTCTCCTCTCTTCCTACTCGTACACATGCCTTACAGCCTCGATAAAAACTTTTCACTGCTTCTAGCAACTTATCTCCTACACCTTAAACTCTGAAGATCTTCCACAAAGCATCTCTATCAACCTTGTCATATGCCTTCTCCAGATCCGTAAATGCTACATATAAATCCATCTGTTTTCCTAAGTATTTCTCACACACATTCTTCAAAGAAAACACCTGATCCACACATCCTCTACTACTGAAACCACACTGCTCCTCCCCAATCTTATGCTCCGTACATCCCTTCACCCTCCCATACAATTTCCCAGGAATACTTACCAAACGTATGCCTCTGTAGTTTGAACTCTCACCTTTATCCCCTTTGCCTTTGCACATTGGTGCTATACATGCATTCTGCCAATTCTCAGGCACTTCACCATGAGCCATACATACATTGAATATCCTTACCAACTAATCAACAACACAGTAACCTCCTTTCTTAATAAATTCAACTGCAATACCATCCAAATCCGCCGCCTTGCCGGATTTTATCTTCCGCTAAGCTTTCACTACTTCTCTCTTAACCAAACCATTGTCCCTGACTCTCTCACTTGGCACACCACCTCTACCAAAATACCCTACATCTGCCACTCTATCATCAAGTTCATTCAACAAACCTTCAAAATGCTTACTCACTTCCTTCTCAATTCCCCACTGCCTGCTATTACTTCCCCGCTTGTCCCCTTCACCATTATCAGGGTTACCACTAACTTCATCATCATCAGAGATCCCACTAACTTCATCATCATGAAGGGTGCCACTAACTTCATCATCATCAGGGGTACCACTAACTTCACCATCATCAAGGGTGCCACTAACTTCATCATCATCAGGGGTACCACTAACTTCACCATCAACAAGGGAATCACTAACTTCACCATCAACAAGGGAATCACTAACTTCACCATCATCAAGGGTGCCACTACCTTTACCATCATCAGGGGTGCCAGTATCTTCCCAAAGTCTTACCCTCACCATCACCATCCTGACGACCAACCACCCGAGTCTTACACCACCAAGCTCATTATATTCATCGTAGGAAGATATAACATATACAGGGACCCGAGGTCCTTCCCCTCTTCTCCTGCCGGCATCTTAGTGAGGTAGAAGTAGCAGTAGACTCGACCCATCTACTTTATTCAGACTGTCACTCAAGTAGATAAGAGTGGTGGCTGACAGAGGCACCGCAGCGTCTCCTGCCGCAACACACAGGCTCGGGTTACCACGGACGCTCACCTCCCTTAGTTTGTAGTGCTGGTAATGTACAAGTTGACTATCATCAAGACCTCGTTGCTATGTACTGTTCTGCAGATAGTTCGCTCCATCAAGTTAACTGATATAAGTACGAGATCATCACACTTGTTCTGTCAACTGATCTTATAGAAAAAAAAATGATACTTATTGAAGATTTATTGTTGAAGGTCAGAAAAAGCAAGACATTTTCCATAATCTTGACACATTGTAAATAAAACAATTGGTAAAACTTTAGCTATCGGTAAGTAGAATAACTTACAATGATTGTATACAAACATCAGTCCTACCATATGTAAACCATGTAACAAACAACACCCATAGCTGAAACACTTACAAACAACAAACTACATAGGTGACGGAAAAAGAAAACAATAGAAGAATTAGGAGAAAAAGGAGAAGGGGGAGAGATGGAGTGAGAAGCACTAACAGGAGAGGTGGGTGGGAGGCAATGGGAGGAGAGTTACTTTTTAGTTATATATTGTCTAGATATACACAGAGAAAGCATTACAGCGATATTATGGGTGAAGGGCACATATCTAGGGGTAGGTGGAGGTCAGTATAGAACGTACAGTGGGTACAGTACATGGACATAG
>JAUUDZ010444401.1:0-12951 GCA_032361705.1 Panulirus versicolor
GCGTGACGGGTACCACGAAGCGAAAACCCGTGACAAGGGTGGACGCTCCGGCTTTAGTCGCACAGTACTACCGCCCGAAGGAAGTAGAGGACTGCAGTCAGATGATGGACTGTGCTGCTGCGCTTCAGTCCTGGGATTGCCCTTTGGTAGTTGCCCTACTGTACCAGTAAACCTAGCTGGACAACTTCCGACTCTCAGCTGTTGTTTGGACTATACTGGATGTCCAATCAACGAAGCTAGGGCTTTAAGGTTGCAATCACTTGAGTTACTCAGCTATAAGGCGTTATAAATGCAAGTGACAATCCGGTGCAACTTTAAGAGAGTACTGACCTAACTCTGCGTTGTATAGTTAAGTTCGGTAACATGCCATCTGCTGGCTGTGTGAGCCTGATGGGAAATGACCTGTGTAGACCTCGTTGCTCACCAACGTGAGACGAAGGGTATTCGAGTACATATTATTCGAAAAATCATTTACCCATTAGGGGCGATCATAGCCTAGCGGTAGCGCTCACGCCTGTTGCACAGGGGTCCCGGGTTCGATCCTGGCTGTTGGAGGTTTATATGTTATATATACACATGTACATACATATTCATACTTGCTGCCTTTATCCCTTCCCGTCGCCATCCCGCCACAAATGAAAAACAGCACCCCCCCTTCCACACGCGCGCGAGGTAGTGCTAGAAAAAGACAACAAAGGCCACATTCGCTTACGCTCAGTCTCTAGCTGTCATGTACAGTGCACCGAAACCACAGCTCCCTTTCCACATTCAGGACCCACAAAACTTTCCATGGTTTACCCCAGACTCTTCAAATGCCCTGGTTCAATCCATTGACAGCACGTCGACCCCGGTACACCACATCGTTTCAATGTACTCTATTCATGTTTTTTTTCCCGCTTTTCTGTCTGCATAGTACGCGTGTTTCTTATGTCTACCTAGCCTTCCTCCTGCCTCATTTACGGTACTTATATAACATACTTTCTAAGGGCGAATGATTTTTTTTTTGTCCTTTACTGTGGTATTGGAAGGAAACATGCAATAGAATTGTCAAAATGCTGAAGATGTAGCTTGAAATGTGACGCGGGGGTGGAGTGGGGGGAGTTACTACTGCTTCGTAACCGACTTTTTCAAACACACACACAAAAACACACAAACACACACACGCACACGCGCGCGCGCGCGGCTTACGAATCTATTCATTTTCCATACCAGTCAGTAATGATAAAATGATAAAACATATTTCCATATGATATTGATAAATCTTTTGATATGTTTAACTCATGCATTCGATTCGCACAGACGCTTTCGTAGTGTCTTTGTGAATGCGAAATGTTAACATGCATTAAGTGTGATGATCATCAGGCAAATTCTAACACGATTCAAAGTCAACCTCTCAGCTCTGTGTAAAAGATCCGTAGGATTTCCCATCCGGGTTCACATGGGACACAGCGAAACTGACACTATCCAATCTTTGGGTCTCTCCTAGCGCTTTTAATTTCCTTATCAATGAGGGTGGGATAGAGGAGAGAAAGAAGAGATGGGATAGGGGAAGAGATAGATTGAAATGGAAGACTGAACTGTGTACAGGTGTATGGTGTAAGTTTCTGATGTGGAGGCATGTTTTATTTTTCTCCTCATACCGACAAACTTGGGTAGTTTATGTACTTAAGTTCAGTCTTCTAGATTTTGAAAAATTGAACTAATATGCATTGTTCTCTTGTACATCGACTGATAACTGAAGCCTCTCAAAGTGATTTGAGGCATCGAAAGGACCAAGGGTTTTTACATGTTTATACTGTTGTCGAGAGCTCAGACTTGTTTGTAGTTTGTATCCTCGTTATCTTCAGTTCTCTGCTATACTTTTTGAGCTGTTTCTCTTTGGTATGAAACGACTGGTTTTATCTTTAATCATTCGTGCTGTTCCAAGGTGTTCTCAGTATAGTGGTACTTCTCATTTGTGACGACTCGTAGAGCCTTATTCTATTCCTTTGTAACCTCAGCATGTGTGGTGTGAAGGCGAGGAACGCTGGTGTAGGTGAGTAGTTTAGGACAGGTATCTCGTCCCTGGCAATATGTATTTTTTGATTCTCCGTAATGTGCCAGAATCTGTGCAGACCGACCAAGCCGCCTATCCTTGTGCGGATCTCTTGTTGATATGATAAGAGGATACCAACCTAACTTAACCCAACCTAATCTAACCCATGTTTTTCAGCTTAAGCTCTGAGCGGCGGGCTGCGGGGAGCAAGTTTGGCAGATCTGGGTTGAAACAATGATTCTAAAAGGGTTTCTGAGTTGGTCTCCTAATGTGACGCGAGCCGTGGGGAGCATAGCTGAGAGGCGGGCTGTGGGGAGCATTTTTTTGCGGATCTGTTTCGAAACAGTAATTCATAAGAGAGGGTTGCTAAGCTGGCCATCCAAGGTGGCGTCACGAGTGGGCGGAGTCATGCCTTTGAAATTCGTTAGTGTTGTTTCAGAGGCCTACCGAAGACGTCACCAGGGAGATGACGCAGCAACCCATCCATCCATTTACTGTTCCAACTGGGATACTCAAAAATGCTCGCCCCATCTCGCTGCCTATATAATTTGTACTGGTGTTTGTGTAAAGTACAACAGAATCGCATTGTCTTATGTAATAACGTAAATAAAACATTGCCCATGAAAGAGAATGAAAAAAGAATTGTTCATTCCAATTACTTATGTAAGGCTCTTCCATGTTGATGCTAATTTTTCTTTTCCGCTTTTGATGTTCAGCGTTTACATAAGATGATGAGGTACATTTTCATGTTAAATGTATTATAAAAAGGAAAAGCTCGCCTTTCGCCGTTTCCTCCGAAGAGACGAGAAGAGTGGCCTTAGTAGTAAATTACCTTTAGTATATCTTATATCAAAATACATTTTACTTATTGGTAGAGTTCGTGTTTTTGAAATATTACCTTGATATGAAAGATAACTGAAAATGAAAAACTATACAAAATCATAAACTAAATTTCTGGGTGGAACTGGGTTGGAACAGTTAATAATAAATGTAGCTACGCTGGCCTTCCAAAATGACGTCATGAGTGGGCGGAGTGAGGCTGCTGATCGTCGTCAGTGTTGTTTCAGAGCACCGCCCACCAATGACGTCACCCAGGAGACTCGGTGTAGCAACCCTCTCTTAAGATTTGCTGATCCAACCCAGATCTGCCAAATAATCTCTTTAGGACAAGTTGACTATAAAAGCATGACACAAGACACTTATATGACAAGTCTTGATAAATCGTGACATTTAGCTAAACCTGACGTGACACAGTAAACATCTTACAATCTAGGGCCGCGGTGGCCGTAGTACGGGGCTCGAGACAGGGAAAGCCTACATTACCTTGCTGGGCTCGGGACTGCTGAAGGAATCGACTCCCGGCGATCATCTGAGCGTTTTAGCTGAACGACCAGCAAGGCAGAAACAGCTAGCCACGCCTTGACCAGCCACCTATGGCTACGATAGGACGGAATGACCACAATTGCCCTTGATAGGTCGAAAGACTGATTGTCACGCCCTCATCTTGAGGTGATTGGCTGGAGGAGGCCTAAGGTCCGACCCACATGCCGTGAGTTCAAACTCCTTTGTTCCCTTGTTCACGACAGCAGCGAATGTACGGGATGACATACCCCGTAGCTGGCCCCACGACTTGACCTGACGCCACTGATAAGGGTTTGGGTGCTGGAGGACTGGTAAACATCTGCTTCAAAACAGGATCATTAAGACAAATAACTCGGTCAGGGAAGTGAGGACCGAGCCGATAGCAACGACACCCTACACAAAGGCACACCATACATATTATACGAACATGTGGGCACACTCACACACACACACGCATATGTTCGTAACATTATGGACTCTACAAAATATTCCTTTACCAACAACATTCATGGAATAAGCTTCCAGAACATGTTATTCAGAACAGCACCATATATCTTCAAAATTAGGTTTGACAATCACTTGTCACTCTCCGGTATTAAATAATTCATTTAATCCATCATCATAACATAGCTGTATTTTACGTTACCTTCTCAACCACCGATCTCTCCCTGGCCATGACAAACCATCACTGATTAACCAGCATTACCGCGTTAAGAGAGCAAAAAAGAATTATCGTATCATTCTTCAACATCAGGAATAATATAGACATGGTAAGTCGAGGCTGGACTTCAAGTTTATACTCACTATTTTGTCTGTTTGATGAAAGATGAAGGGATATGTATTGACGGCTACATAGTGAACCAGCATTTCAGAGGTTAAGTTGCACTCCTTTGACCCAGGTAGCTGTCTTCTTTCTGCCTCACATGTTGACTGCTGGCATTCTGTCCTCAGACACAGGGCTCAGATCTACAGAAATGGTCAACGTCAGCGTTGCTGGTCAACGACATGATTAACGAATCAAGGAAAGAGATTCCGTTAAGGCAAGAAATACCTGACAATACTTGACTTACACAGCCCATTCTTCCTAACTTTAGATAAATCTGTGATGAGTGCCTTGCGCTAGCATGAACTTGTGGCAAAATGGTAGGAGCAATAGATAGAAATAGCAGGTAGGAACATTAGACAGAAGCATTAGGAACGCTATTTGGGAGCATTATTTGAAAGTAGTAGGTCGTAACAGTTGATAGACACATTAGTGTTGGTAGTTGGTGGGAACATAATTGCTCTCTCCCAGTGGCCTGTTAAGGATGAGTCACTGTAAGTTTAGAAGCAGCTCTGGTATTCGCCAGTTATGGAGACTTTTGCCGACCACAACCCTCTATTTCAAAAACTTTCTCTAGCATGGAATGGTACTGCAGGACTGGATAATAGCAGATATTACCCATATATTCAGAAATTGAAGCCATGAACGTTTGGCAGTTACCATCCTATTAGCTTCGCATCAATTATATTCAAGCTTCTTTAGTTGGTTATTAGGGATACACTCATATCTTACTTTCAGCCACATAATCTGATCGTTGATATAGAGCATGGATGGATTTAGAAAGTACACCTCGTGCCTCACACACTTCCTCATATTTTACCGTAAGTTATTCAATACCCGCAACAAGACTAAAGCAATAGATTTTACATTTCTAGACTTTGAAAAAGCATTTGACAAAGACCTCCATGATAAGTTGATGCTTAAAGCCAGGGCCTGTGGAATTACTCTTTGCATAGGAAACTGTATAGAAGCTTGGTGTAATAGGAAGAAGATGAATGGTAACTGATCACCACTGTGACCCATTATTACTGGGTTCCACCAGGGATCCATTCCGGGACGTGTTCTTTTATCATTTTATTATCAATGTTAATGTTGGGCTGAATAACTTAGAGTTTGAATTTGTAGATTACACAAGTATTGGCAGTGCCACATTAACTGAAGTAAACAGGCTAAGATTTCAAAAGGATTTAAATGAACTAGCTGAATGGTGTACATAATGGCAAATGCCATTTAACATTGATAATGTTAGCTATTGCAAATAGGAAACCTCAGCAGTACGATTTTTATAAAGTGATGGGCCACAAGATAAAAGATGCACTATGTGTCGGGGATCTAGGAGGTCACTGGCTCCGGCAACTTCAAATTCTCCCAGAATTGAAATGAAGCTGCCAAGAAAGCAAATAGGATGTTAGGATTTAACAGAAACTTTACATACAAAACCAAAGATGTAGTATTGCTTCTCCACATAATTCTAGTTAAAACTTAATTTAGATATGCAGTGAATCCCCCCCCCCACATGTGCGAGGGTATTCTTAGATTAGAAACAATGTAGCATGGCTTGAATATTTGATTCATACTTTAACAAACCTAATGAAGACCGACTGAGACGTGAATTTGTTCTGTCCGGACAAGAGATTGTTTTAAGGCAAGTAAATACAATATTTTTGAATACTTTAAAGGATTCACAATGTTTTCATGCTTTTCAGAGCAACACAATCAATGTGTTTAAAATTAGGTTTAAGCATCACTTGTATCCATTATTGAATGATTCTTTCAACCACTCATTATAACTTGATGGTATATTATTCTGCCATCTCAACTGTTGATCTCACCTGGTCCATGTGGTGATAACTTAGCAACATTTATTATTCTGTGTAGCATACTTTGAGCGAACAATATGGATAAGCCTTCCACATTATGAATAAAATAGACAAGGTAAGACATGAGGTTGGAAGTAAAGAATTTATCTTTTTTATTGCTTTTATACCAGAAAGTGAAGAGATGCATGACATATTCACATTCAATCCAATTCCAAACTTTCCTTTAAAAATTTTTATCAGACATATTGGTTCTGCAAGGTGTTTTTCCACCTGTTTCCAATACAGCATGATACTGATGTAGGTGGCAGATGGGGAGAGAACCCTATCTCTGCTATCCTTTTCTTCTACTGCTTTTAAGTGGACTGCATCTTTTCCAGCTCTGTTAGGGCCAGACCACCTTGCTGAGATCTTGGGGTCTGTGTCATCTAAGTAACTCTCTCTCTTTCTCTCTCTCTCTCTCTCTCTCTCTCTCTCTCTCTCTCTCTCTCTCTCTCTCTCTCTCTCTTAGTGGAACCACTACAATCAATTGTACTTTTTTGGGATTCAGAGTTGTGTGGGATCTTGGTGCTTTGGAACCTTAAAGTTGTCCATATTAGTCACAGGAAATATTCATCCTTTGTTTCCAAACTATCCTTACCATATGTTTGGGATTAAACTTTAATGGTTTCTCCTGATCATTCAGAATGTTCAGGGCTGTGCTTTATAGGGATTAATAGCCGTTGCTTTGTAACTGATATGGCACATTCTGCAGGTGCTTTTCTAAGCCCTTTTATTGATTTCTCCACTCATCAGTCCAAATTGTTTTCTGTTGGTGGTTAGGGGTAATTTCAATATTGGACTCTGTATGCTTAAAGTGTTCTTATTGTGCAGTTTCACTTTATTGTTATCAAAATATGAGAGCATTTTCTTTTTTTGTTGTTAAATGAGTGATTCTTTATCTCATCTTATTGTTTTACTTTATTTCAGGTTGGCTATACAACTCCTGGAGAACGTAGTCGATCATCAATCTACTGTACAGATATTGCAAAAATGTGTGGTATGCCAGTTATACATGTAAATGGGGATCATCCAGAGGTAAGATAATGGACTCTTTGGCTAAGTTTTGAGATATTTAAGTGGGATTTTAAGCATGAGCGTATTTTAGGAGTAAATTGATGAATGTTTCTGTGGTGTTTTGATGATATCAAGATTTTTTCTCTCAAGTGCAGTATTTCCAACCCAGAAAATAAAGTTAGATGTGCAGATTCTCACTGGTTATTTTAGTTACTAGCTATCTTGTTGTAGAAATATAGAACCAGTGCTTAGAATCTGGAACATCATCTTGAATATGAAACTCAGATTGAAAGCGGATGCTTAATCAACATGTTATGAGATTCCTTAGGCAGGCTCTTTATGAAAGGTGACCATACTAAATTAATCACTTGCTCTTGCTTGACATTTTCTTTGTCTGAGTTGGGATACACGGTAATTGAAGCTACATTCCAGGACAGTGCATCACGTACAACATTTAGCTTTCCAGCTATATACTTTAGGGTTGGAGTGAAATCTTTAATGGTTAGGGACCACTTGTCAGACTTATCTGTGGATTTCTGATTTTGGAATAATCTAACTATTGGCAGTGGTAAATATGCGTACAGGGTTGTGGTATTTAATGTTTTTGAAATGCCTAATACAATACAATACAATACAATAGCAACTACCTCTTGTTCTGTGGCATTTTATTACTTTTTGCCTTTTTCAACTTTCAGTTCTGTAGGCAATGGGGTACAAGTATCCTCTTACCCTTTGCATGAGCACAGCCCGTTGTTCCCCTTAGAACTCACATCAGTGATTGGATGAAATAGTTGTTGAACTAATATTAGTGCAGAAGTGAGGACTTTCTATAACCCTTTACCATTCTGGATTGAAAATCTTTGCTATATGATCAATATCTACATATGAAAAAGTTCACACTTACTGATTGGCCAGTATTTAAAACTGGTGTGCAAGAATGGTGGGGATCAAGTAGTTGTGCTACATACCCATAGAAGTTTACACATTTGCCTTCAGGTCCTAATAATGCTTAAGACAAAACAGTATTGTCAGTTGTATGGTGATGAAATTTAACAATTTTTCAGATATAGAGTAAGATGTAACATTGTCTAGAGGAGATATAAGATGATGACACATCTTGAGTTTAAGGGAAGTCATTCTTAGGACACGTACTCTTCCAGCATCAAGACTGAAGAGGGAAAGGGTTCCTTGCATGATTGGAGGCAGTGTTGCAGTGCATCTTTGCACACTACCCAGCCATACATGCACTACATAGAATTGGGTAGTTGACAATTTTTCTCTGCTGCTGCTTGCTGATGTCAAAGCAAATAGTGGTGTATCTGCTAAAACTTACTTCCTTAGTTTCTGCCCCAGCAGTCTCTTCTGTCTTTACAAGGCTGCTGGCCACATCCACCAATTGAGACCATAGGTTGTGAGGTGTTAAGTTGTGTGTACTTCAATGTTCAGAGTTCAAGGCAATTGAGTAGCAAGTGCTGGGTGTCTTCTTTATGGTAGATGCACTGTGGGCATAAAGGATCTTTGGATATGTTGAGATGATGTTTGTTGTATTGTAGTGATAGATGATATCCAGAATGAAGATTGAAGAGTGTGACTAGTGTTTATGTAGGGAGTGTAATTTCTGATGGGTGTATGTCAGGTGGGTTGGCGGTTAAGATGGAGGTGGAAGGACATTGCTTGCTGCTTGTCAAGTTATTTCATTGTGTATGTGATTTATCTCTGATGATTGAGTGGAAGATGTAGCATGTTTTGTTTGGGGTGGTATGCCAAGTGAGAGCCATAGAGAGTGGCTTGGTGTGCAGAGAAGAGGTGATGAAAGCTTTGCACAAGAAAAATGTGGCAAGGCAGCCAGATTGGATGGTATTGATGTTGAATTTATAAAAAAAAGGGGGTGGCTGTGTTTTTAATTGATTGATAAGTATTTTCAATGTATGTTTGAATCATGGTGAGGTGCCTGAGGATTAGTGGAATGCAAGTATAGTGCCACTGTATAAAGACAAGGTGGATAAAGGTGAATGTTCAAACTACAGCAGTATAAGTTTGTTGAGTATGCCTTGTAAGTTGTGTGGGAGGGTATTGATTGAGAGGATGAAGGCATGTACAGAGCATCAGACTGGAGAGGAGTAATGTGGTTTTAGAAGTGCCAGAGGATGTGTAGATCAGGTGTTTGCTTTAAAGAATGTATGTGAGAAATACTTAGAAAACAGACGGATTTGTATGAGGTATGTAGGTATGATGATCACACTAGTCCATGATGAAAGTTATGAAGGTGAAATCGTGCTTCAGTAGTTCATAAAATTTTGTTTAACATAATTTTTCTTTACATGTGGCATGACGTGTTTTGTGGAGACTATCCACCTAATCAGATACCAGTACTTGGCAAAGTAATGTAACTTACAACATCCCAATGGAGGACCACCAGCCAGTGTTTACCAGTATAGACAACACACTGACTTGACCGACAGTAAGTGCATGATAGGGTTGATAGAAATCCATTGTGGAAGGTCTTAAGAATATATGGGGTGGGAGGTAAGCTGCCAGAAGCATTGAGAAGCTTTTGTCAAGGGTGTAAGACTTGGGTTCAAAGAGGAAGAGAGGAGAGTGAATGGTTCCAAGTGAAGGTTGATCTTTAGGAGGGATGTGTGATGTCACCATGATTGTTCAATTTGCTTATGGATGAGGTGGTGAGGAAGGTAGATGTGAGAGTCTTGGAGAGAGGGGTGAGTATGCAGTCTGTGGGGGATGGGAGGGCCTGAGAAGTCTCAGTTGTTGTATGGAGATTCAAGTGAAAAATTGCAGAAGTTGGTGACTGAGTTTAGAAAGTGTGTGAAAGGCAAAAGTTGAAAGTGGATATGAATAAAAGCAAGGTTATTAGGTTTAGCAGGATTATTTGGTGTATGAGTTTGAATGGAGAAAAATTGGAGGAAGCGAAATGTTTTAGATATCTTGGAGTAGACATGGTAGTGAATGGAACCATGGAAGCAGAAGTGAGTCATAGGATGGGGAAGGGGTGAGGTTTCTGGGAGTGCTGAAGAATGTGTAGAAAGAGAAAAAGTTATCTTGGAGAGTAAAGATTGGTATGTTGGAAGGAAAAGTAGTATGGATGCCAGGTGTGGACTATAGGTAAGGCTGTGTGGAGAAGGATGGATGTTTTGGAAATCAAATATTTGAGGATAGTGTGTGGTGTTAAATGGCTTGATCAAGTAAGTAATGAAAGGGTAAGAGATATATGTGGTAAATAAGAGTGTGGATGAGAGAGCAGAGGAGGATGTGCTGAAATGGTTTGGACATGTGGAGATATTGAATGAGAAAAGATTGATAAAGAGAATGTGTGTGTCCGAAGTGGAGGGAACAAGGAGAATGGAGAGGTCAAATTGGAGATTGAAGGATAGAGTGGAAATGATTTTGAGCAATCAGGGCCTGAACATGCTGGAGGGTGAAATGCATTCCTGGGATAGATTGAATAGGAACAATGTGATATACTGGGGTTGACATGCTGTCAGTGGACTTAACCAAGGCATGTGAAGTGTCCAGGGTAAACCTTGGAAAGATCTTTGGAGCTTGGTTGTGGTAGGGAGCTGTGGTTTTAATGCATTACAAACGACAGCTCGAGAATGGATGTGCTCAGATTTGGCCTTTCTTCATCTGTTCCTGGGAAACTAATATCAGGTTGATTTGTGTTATATTTGTTGGGATAGCAGGACCTGTGAGCAGAGGCTACTGAAGTGCGATTAGGCAGGGTAAGCTTTTTATTTCTGTTTTGTCTTTGTGGTTGGTAGTTAATTGTAGGTTGATCTGGGAGGAAGGGGTCTTGTACTTTTGCATGATTTGAGTGCCATGCATGTTCTAGTGGGATCCTTGTTTCATTTTGAAGGTGTTGTGTTTTTGTGGTGGCTAAGCATCCAGTGATTGTTATGAGCATTATGAGTGCTTTGTTTTATTTGCTTTTAAGAGGATGGAAGACCATGCAGGTGAGGCATAGTTTAAAGTGGAGTAGATGGAGTGTTTGTAAAGGATGTTGATGGATTCTTTTCTTGTTAAAATCTGGTGTCACTTAGTGTTCTGAGGGCATTTAGATTGTGTTTTGTCTTTGTGTTAATGTTACTGATGTGGGGAGTAAATGTTTTGTGTGTTTGTGTAATGCCTGTAATGTTTGGTATTTTGTTCAGTGGGAGTGATTGTCCATTCATAGTGAGTGGAGGATGGGCTGGATTCATGTCTGTCTGGGGTTAAAAGAGTGATAGAAGATTTCTTTGGAGATGCAGACATTCCATTATTGGTGAGCCATTGTTCAAATTGTATAATGTAGTGGTGCCTGTTTGATGTTCCTACTTTGGTGTCAGGGTGTTATGATACAGTTGTGAGGCTGCCTGCATATGAAAGGACCTTCTTGTTGACGTCTGCCTAAGGTAATGGAAGGGATAGAAGAGAGATGGAGAACTTCTCCTTGGGTGCTTCACTTTTAGAGTTTAAGTGTTTTAGAGATGAAACCATTGTGAATGATTCTGACATGGCAGCTGGCTATGAACCTAGCCAAGCACTTTTTGTCGTTGTTGTGAAGGGAGGTGTCAAGTATTTTTTGTGTGAGGATGTGTTGGGGACAGTGTCTAATGCTTTGTTGATGACTATTCCTACCGGTACTATGCAGGAACGGGGTTGTGATTGACTGGATCCATTTAGGGTGTGTTGTGTGAGCTCAGTGTGTAGTGTGGTGGTAGAGTGAATTCATGCTAGGGGATGTTTTCTTTGATTCTGTTGTGGATTACTTTTTCACAGAGTTTGGATGCTGAGGACTGAAATGATACAGGGCAGTAGGAGGAGAAGGAGTAAGTTGGTTTGGAGGGCTTTAGGATTGTTATGATGTTGGCAAGTTTCTAATTGTTTGGGATTTTGTTGTGAAGTCAGTTGTTGAAGATATCTACAAGTGCCTGGATTGCAAATGGGCCATAGTATTTTACGTATAAGTTTGATATGTTGTCAGAGCCTATAGTAGGAGAGTTCTCTAAGGTTTTAATTGCATTGCTTGTATCAGTGGGAGTTGGTGGACACTTGTTTGTGGATGGATTTTGTGTAGCCTTTTCTGGACTTTCCTGTGTTTGGGAGAGAAGTTGTTTTTTTGCTGATTTTTGACAGTAGTCTCATGAGTGTGTCTCTGTGTCTATGTGTTCCTAAGGGTCTTGTGATTCATTGTGTTGAGGCTATGTGTCTATCTGTTCCTAAGGGTCTTGTGATTCATTGTGTCGATGAAGGAGAACCAATTTTCAATATGTCATTCAGTGATTAGCTATTTAGAGTTTGGATTTGTTCTCTGATTTCTATTGATGGAGAAGGGATGTGTCTAAGCAGATTTCTTTGCTTTAAGATGTGCAAGAATTAGTGAGCAAAGCAGAGGACTAATTATTTCATTTTTTTCTCTTTTTGTGTATATGTGTGTGGGTGGGGTGGGGTGAACCCACCTTCACTGGAATGATTTACCCCCCTCTCTTCGTACCCAACACATGCCTTACTTTCTCAGTTAAAATATCCTCACTGACTCTGGAAGGTTTCCTCCCACACCAAACATTCGTAACACCTACCACAAAGCATCACTGTCAATCCAGTCATATTCTTTCTCCAGATCCATGAATGCCACACATATCCCCTTTTTTTTCTTAAGTTTTTCTCAAACGCATTCTTCAAAGCAAATGCCTTGCAGCAATCCACAGGTGTTCCACGAAGTGTCACCATACTGACAACACCTTGACTGAGTGGCATGTGACAGCCTGTGACTTCACCTGACCTAATAATCCCTGGGGAATTGTGTTTGGTGGCTCAGCCTGCCACTGCACCTGCAGTATTAATCCTTGATACCCACACTCAGT
>JAUUDZ010444412.1:0-12951 GCA_032361705.1 Panulirus versicolor
AGGGAGCAAAAATGGGTATGTTTGAAGGAATAGTGGTTCCAACAATGTTATATGGTTGCAAGGCATGGGCTATACATAGGGTTGTGTGGAGGAGGGTGAATGTGTTGGAAATGAGGTTTTTGAGAACAATATGTGGCATGAGGTGGTTTGATCGATTAAGTAATGAAAGGGTAAGAGAGATGTGTGGTAATAAATAGAGTGTGGTTGAAAGAGCAGAAGAGTGTTTGTTGAAATGGTTTGGTCACATGGAGAGAATGAGTGAGGAAAGATTGACAAAGAGGATATATGTGTCAGAGGCAGAGGGAACAAGAAGTGGGAGACCAAATTGGAAGTGGAGGGATGGAGAGAAAAAGATTTTGAGCTATCGGGGCCTGAACATACAGAAAGATGAGAAGCATGCAAGGAATAGAGTGAACTGGAAGGATGTGATATACTGGGGTTGACGTGCTGTCAATGGAATGAACCAGGGCATGTGATGCATCTGGGGTAAACCATGGAAAGGTCTGTGGGTCCTGGATGTGGAAAAGGAGCTGTGGTTTCAGTGCATTACACATGACAGCTAGAGACTGAGTGTGAAAGAATGTGGGCTTTTTGGTCTGTTTTCCTGGCGCTACCTCGCTGAAGCCAGGGGTAGCAATGCTGTTTCCTGTGGGGCGTGTTAGCACCAGGAATGAATGAAGGCAAGGAAGTATGAGTATGTACATGTGTATATATGTACATGTCTGTATATATGTTGATATGTGTATATGTATGTATATGTGCTTATATGGGAGTTCATGTATATATATGTGTATATGAGTGGATGGGCCATTCTTTGTCTGTTTCCTTGTGCCACCTTGCTGACATGGGAAACAGCAAATAAGTATAAAATAAAGATAAATATTATCTCTCAAACACACTCTATATTACCACACATCTTTCATACCCTTTTATTACTTACTCTATCAAATCACCTCACAACACATACTGTCCTCAAGTATTTCATTTCCAACATATGCATCATCCTCCGTACAGCCCTATCTATAGCCCACCTGAGATGGCCCTAACTGAAATTTGGGTGGAATGTTTGCATCTAGACTAACAGAAAGCATTTGACACTATACTGCATGGGAAGCTGATTAAGAAGCTGGATCACCATGGATGAATAAAGGGAAAATCCTTTGATGAACAGCAGATTATCTCAGTGGCAAGAAATAAAAAACCCATGTTAAAGGAACATTTTCCAAATGGGTTGAGGTGACCCGCATTGTGTCACAGTTCTGAGACCATTATTCATCTTCATCTATTTTAACGAACTGCCTGAAGCATGGAATCCTACTTGAGCATATTTGCAAATGATACAAAGGTCATGAGGGATGTGAAAAGGTAGAGGAACTGCATAAACTTACAAGGAGACTTAAACAGACTCCAAAGTTGGTCTGAAACATGGGTGATGAAATTGAAACCATGATAATGAAAGTAATGAGGATGGGAAAAAGCAAAATATGGCCTCAGTATAAGTATATCTAGCAAAATATAAGCTTCAGGATTCTGTGTGTGATAAGGACCTGGGAATCAACATCATCCCTAACTCTTTTTCTTTATAGTATAAGGGTGGTGGATGAATGTAACAGAATGACTGGGGATATGGTTAATGCAGACAGCACACATAAGTTTAATAGGTTTTATGGGAACAGAGAATGTTCAAGATATGGTGACCTCACAAGTGTAAGACTCCCTCCCCATACAGTACAAATAGGGAATTACAAATAGATAACTACAACCAGGCCTTACAGACATTTCATGGTTTCCCTGACAGCGTCATATGCCCTGGTTCATCCTAATGACGGCACTTAGTACCCTGTACACCACATCGCCCCAGTTCTCTCTATCCCTTGCACATCTTGCAACCTCCTACATGTTCTGGCCCCAAGCCTTTAAAGCATCTTTCACTCAATCCTTCCCTCCTCCTTGGTTTTCTTCTTTTCTTTGTTCTCTTTACTTCTGACAGTAAACTCATCCTCTCCATGTCTGAATGATTCTAGCACACCTTTTTAGTTTGCTCATACAGTTCTAACCAATGAATTCCTTATGACTAAACTATTCTAGCACATCCTCTTCGACACTCTCATACAATTCTAACCAATCAACAACACAGTCATCTTTCTAAAGAAATTCAACTGCAAAGCCATCCAATCTAGCCACCTTACCACATCTCATCTTATGCTAGGTTTTCGCTAACCATTTCTTTTTCGTCACACCACTTGCTATGATTCTCTCACTTCACACACCTCTACAACCCAAATACCCAACATCCATCACCCTGTCATCAAACACATTCAATTACCCTTCAAAGTGCTCACTCCATCTCTTTACCTCATCTCTTCCTGTTACTACTTACCCATTTGCCCCCATCACCAATGTTCTCATTTATTCTTTCATTTTCTCATAGATAGAAGCAGTAGCTAGGAATACTTTGGCAGGAGTATTATGTAGAAACATTTGGCAGAAGTAGAAGGTAAGAACATTAGGCAGGAGTATTAAGTAGATGTCAGTAGGAACATTAGGTAGGAGCCTCTGCAAAACACTATTCTAGAGTTGCCCTCTGCCGGTGGCCTGTTAAGGGTGAGACACTGGAATTCACTAGTTATGGAGACTATTATCATGACCATCCCCTTTTGGGAGTTCCAGGTGGGAACAGGTGTCAGAGATATAGACAGGTAGATTTTTCTCATGCTATTAACCTTCCCAAACATATCTTTGTTCTTTAAGAAGTTTGCTGATACTCACTCACCCTAACCATTTTTTCAGCTCCTACACCTTCCTTTTTAACCTCATGCTACTTTTTCTTGTACATATTTCACTCACTCAGACTCCTTTCCTGTAAGTAATGCCTATACAGCTCTCTTTTTCTTTTTCACTTGCAACTTGACTTCATCATCCCACTACTCACTACCCCTTCTCACCTGCCCACCTTCTACTTTCCACAAGCCACACACTTCTCTAGCACATACCAGTACTACTTCTTTAAAAAACAGTGATTCATCACCCAGTACCCTTGATTCATTCATTCTCATCTTTTGCATTCTGTACTCAATCTCCCCAAGTAAATTTTCACACAATCCTCTTTTCCATGCTTATTTACTTTCACCACTCTTTTTTGACCTGCATCATTTTCTCTTTTCTGAAAGCCTCTGCAAATCTTGACTCTCACTTTCACTAAGTAATAATACAATATCCACAATCTGCCCCTCTCAACACATTCACATTCAAGTATCTCTCTTTTCCATGATTATCAATTGGTATGTAATCCAATAAAACCTGCTTACCAACACTCCTCCACATATGTATGTCCCTCAGTTTAAACCAGATATTCCCAGTCACAAGTCCCTTTTCAGCACTTCAACTCCAAAAGTTGTTCATCACTTCCATGCACATCATTCACATCATGAAATACCCTATGACACCCAATTATACCCTCAACTGCCACATTACTCAACTTTGTCTTCAAATCATCCACCACTTACACCTGATCTCTCACATCAAACCTACTGACACACTCATGTAGCTGCTCCCAGAACAATTGTTTCTCTTTCTCATCCTTTTTGCAGCCAGTTACACAAGCACTAATCACCCATATCTCATAACAAACTTTCATTTCTGTGCAAAGCAGGCTGGAGCTCACTTCCTTATACTCTTTCAAAATTTCTGATCAGCAGAAGTGCTATCCTTTCCTTAACTCTCACTCTAGCCCTCACAATAACCCCTGATTTAACCATGCCATTCTTGCCCCTTACCCTAGAGCTTCATTTTGCTCAGACAGAACATCCAAATTCCTCTACTTAAACATACTACCTATCTCTTTCTACTTTTCATCTTGGTTTAATCCAAACACACTCAGACATCATAGCCTAAGCCTTGCAGGAGGATGAGCACTCTTTGCTCTGCTTCTTGTTTCATTTTTCAGATGAAAGACTATAAGGGGAGGGTTTCTAGCCCCCTCACTTCTGTTCTACATACATGGAATGTGCTCAAAGATTTCTTTTCCCCATCCCATTTTCTTTTAACAGGTTTCTTGCTCAATTTCATGTTATGTCCCCTGGTTCCTCTATCCCTACATTTCTTGAAAAACTGATTACTGTCCATGCCATCGATCTGTTCTGAAAACCTAAAATTGTGATCAGGTCACCCCTCACTCTCTTTCAGGGTGAGCATATACAGAGCCTTTAGCCACTCCTGGTAACTCAGCTCTCTTCATTCTGGTACCATCCTCAGGACCTTCTCCATTAACTCTATCAGTGTTTCACGTTGGCTCTACTACTCTGGAGAAAATCTCACACCAAGTACTCAGAGATAAGTACTCTTTTCCTTTCATCCACCTCCTTCTAGCTATTAATTCTACAGCCTTTAACAGTCTTTCTCTAAACATTTTAAACACCTCATCCACATGGGACCACATCCCTACATTCACTGCAATCTCATCTAAACTTTCAGTCACCCTTCTTTCACACTCCTCCCTACATTCTTTCTGATTTATCTTCTTCCTTTCCAACACTTTTACTAATCCATTCTTCTTTATGCCATACCTCCACTTCTCCCTGATTTGCATCTCCAAAAGACTGCAAAATGGTGATTATCTCTAAAGAATTCTCTCACAACTCTAGCATCCAGCACAAACTCTCTCAGCCTTTCATCCACTGCCACATAATCAAATCAAACCCTTTTGTTCCTCTCTTCCATCATTTCTCATCCACATATATCTGTGAATCTTGCTATGCTGAAAAAAGGTGTTCACAAGGAATATACCCCTCTCAGTACAGATATCTACAAAACAACTACATTTCCCATTTACTTCAGGCAATGCCCATTTACTAACTATCTCGTCAATTTCATCACATCTCACCTTTGCATTCATATCGCACATTACAATCACCTTCCTCTCCTTCTTAAACCCATTTATACAGCCATACATATTTCTCAAGAAACTTTTTCTTTCATCCTTACCTTGCTCATTCTTCATACTCACAGGCATATATGCACATACCCATGCATATTTCACAAAATGAACATTTCCTTTCACCCACACTAAACTTGATCCATTCCATCTACGCTCCCATACTCTTGGTGAAAAGCACAACTGCACATCCATCTTCCCCTTCTCCCTGACAATTTGTATTCATTCCCATTCACATTACTCCTCTCCTCCCATGTCCTCCCACAACTTGTATCCATCATTTCCATATTCAACCCTACCCAAGTATATGGGTTTCCCCAGTCCCTAGCACATCCAAACATTGCATTCTCCACAAGGTCCCTCCTTTTACTCTCAACAGTCATCCCATTTAACATTCATAGTTATTGCCCTCAATTGCTCATCCCTTTTACTCCTCAGCAGAAATGATAGATTCCAGAGCCACTTTTAAGCCCTTAGTGCCTCACCCCTGGCAGGTCACTGGCAGAGGGCAGATCCTATGAAGTGTTTCCAATAAAAGGTTAGCTTACATATTACTACCAAATTATCTGAGAAAACCATCCTACACAGCACATAATGCATTCTGTCATGCTCCTTATCACACGAATCAATCATGTTCTAGTTTACTCCGTGTAATCATAAGCTTCTTTATGTTTAAAGAATGCATTTGCAGTCGGTAGTAGTTTGTAGGCAGCCAATGAACAGGAAGGTATACCACCAGTACTGCCTGACTGGGAATTGGGAGGGTTAGTGACGAATACACAGAAAGCCAGCACATCTGTGGTTGTCAAGTTTCACTCCTTTGACCCAGGTAGCAGTCTTTTCACCTACACATTCTGTCCACAAACATAGAATCTCTCCTTGTTACACATAACACTTGACAACATCTAACTCACACAGCTCATTCTTTGTAACTGTAGGTTTTCCTGTGACCATTATGTGCTAGCCCTGCCTTTTGGCCAAATGGTAGTAGCAGTAAACAGAAGTAGTAGGTAAAGACACTTAAGTAGGAGTGTCAAGTAGAAACAGACAGAAGCAGTCAGTAGGAACATTAGGTGCGAGCCTCTGCAAACACTGAGGTAGACTTACCCTCTGCCAGAAGCCTGATAAGGATTGGATTGGATTACAGAATTTAGGCTTATAAGCCAAGCACTGGAGCTTCTAAGGCTATTCAAAGCTTGGCCTGTTAAGGGTGACATACTAAAGGCTAAGATATAGCATTGGAATTCACTATCTATGGAGACTATTGCCGCACCAACCCCCTTCAAGGAGTTCCAGAAAGGAACAGGCATCAGAGATACAGATAGACAGATATACATTTATGACAGTCATACCTGGTGATGCACATAATTCACATATTCTTTAACCACTATCATTTCCACACAGGACCCTATATTTACTTACCTCTCTCTCCTCCATTCTGCTCCCACCCATTCATTCTTAAAAGTTCTATCTAGAAGTCTTTCTCAAGCTTCTCTTCCCCATGAAACATTAAGCTCAACTTCTTTATCATTATCTGGTAAGCATATAATGGTTACAGGCGATTCTACCTTCTCACACATGAACTTTGCATCTCTAAATTTTGCACTAACACACTTACAATCACATAGCTTTTCAAACCACTTATCCTTTACAAACAAAGCCATGTCCTCGTCTAGCAAAGCCACTATCATTACCTTTGAAGCCTGATATTACATCCTTCATAACACTGAACTCAGAGGTCCCATTATCTCTCAGCCTTGTCTCACACAAAAGTGAGAAGTCTAATTTTCCCTATCTGAAAGTGTATACAACATCCATCCACTCATATTCTTCATTTATTCCTCCCACATTATCATCCATATGTACCTGCATACCTTTATTGAAAGAAGCTGCTGGAACATCACTGATGTCCATGATCAAATACACCTTTTATGGGGAATATTCACAAAACTGGGGTCCCCAGTCCTAACCCAAAAGCTATCAAAAAATGGCAGGTTCACTCAAATGCCTAAAAAAATTGTTACCCCGCTACCCTTCTAAATATGTATTTCAATTCAATCCTCTGCAATGCATGAAATGTCTTAAGCTTTTCTACTACTAAGAGTAGTGGAAAAAAATCACGTTATGTCATGCATCACCAATTAATCCTAGTGGGGACAAAATCTCTGAAAGAAAAACAATAAAACCTATTTGACAAAAAATCTCTGAATGAAAAACAATGAACATAGTAGATCACAGCACAATTTACTTTTTGTATTTCATAATAATCTTTAACCTAACAAAGGAGGAACCTACCCTCCATAGTTAGAAAGTTCTGCTGTAAATCCCAAGAGGTATTATTGCAAATTAGTGGCGATGCTTGAGGTCGAGGCAAAAGCAGGTCCACATCCTCAAACTGGAACTCACTCTCTTCCACCTCAAGGCATTCTGAAGAACTTCCCATGGTATCTATACTATCACTAATAACCCCAACTTTAAGAAAATTTTCAGCACTATGATGACTGACCAGAACTTGTTGTAAGGCTGCATGAACTTCTGCATAATCTGGAAGGATATGATCAAGACAAACTAAGACATGCAGATTTTAATAAAGTCTTGAAGCATAAAATTCTAGATTCATGCAACTCATTCCCTAAAAATCTACAAGATTAAATGAAAGCATATTAGAAATTAAGAAAAAAAAAATCAATAATAAAACTGTATGAGAGATATTAGTGCTAAGTACCGCATGCATATGATAGTTAAGATTAAAGCTAAGCACCACCATGCAAAGTGTAACAGTAGGCAGAATGCACTGATAATTCTGTAAAGGCTTCAGAAAATTAGTTCTTAGAATCATCAACTGCTATAGCAGATTTTCACTCCCATGCTTGAATACGTATTGGAGAGAAGGCACATGGATTCATTACAGATAATGCAAACACAGGGGCTTTACTATGTATTCGTCTTACCGACAACACTTTGTGGACGCAGTTTTCTACCATGCAGACTCTTCCGCTTGGAGGCAAGCTGAGGGGTGGCCTGCAAAGATAACAAACTATTGAGATAAATGATTACAAAACAAATTTAAGTATGCAGTTCAGCAGGTCATGACATGCATTTTACTGTCAATAACTGTGTTAAGTTTGAACCAGTTTTCATTATACTACAACCAAACTCACCTCTTACATTTGGTGAATGGATAATTCCAATATATCAAAACTAAGGCTCTTCACACTAAATTCTAACATAATAAACCCAACTCAAAATCAAGGTGTAAGTTAATATGATAAACCTTACAATATTTTCCGAAAACTATAAATCTTGACTTAAAAATGTATCAAAGTTCATGCAGCAAAACAGGTTCAGTTTATGTTGTTCTCATGCATTTCCTATATACTGGCATCCATTGCTTTCAACAAATTCACCCAATACATATCTTTACCAATAAATATTCAATATGTAAAATCTTTGGTTTCCAAATGAATGGCTGAGCATAAAAATTATGCATACTGCACATTTCACATTGTGGGTATTGCAATGACTCATGGCAAGCACAGCCTACCATAAGTCAGTTTGCAAATAATGCTGTGAGAGGTTGTTTCCTAAACTATGTTTAGTCAATATGAAAGCTGAGAAAATTAAGAGATTTGTGAATCAGTCAAACTAACTCTCAGCCATGATTACATAAAAAGTAAGAAATTTACAGATAGAATAAGTAAAAAGGGAATCTTAGATATTTGGTAGATAGATCAAAGTCAGATGGTAGTGCTGATGAGATCTACCAAATGAAGCCACACCCCGGTTCGTTATTGTACATAAATAAATCTGAAATACCCGAATCAGAATGATGAATGACATCTCGCACAAAAGGGTAAAGTGTATCACAAAACAAAAGTTAATGAAAGCATGAACATGAGTTTTAAAGGTCTCAGTCCAATTGTACTTGAAGAACAGGGCCTGTGATCTCACATGAGGGGTGACAGTCAGTCAGAGACCATGTTTCTCAGGCACTGGCAGGTAGTTGTAGAAACTTGGACCTTAAGCACTGATACACCAGGTGAAGATCCTTGTAAGAAACTATGTCCATCAGGTACTAATGGTGAGGTGAAGAACCTTGTTCCCTAGGTACTGATAAGTGGGGAGCCTTGTTCTTTATTCAATTTTGTTTATATAATGCTTTGAAATGTTCTTGATTCCTTAAAAAGCTCTAAGCAGTTATAAAAACTAAATGTAACAAAGAGCAAGGCTTCTTCCCCGAGCCATAAACACTTGAAGACCACAGCAATGACTCACCAGTACCCGATGAACAATACTTCTGACCTCAAATGTGAGGTCTGGGTCAGAAGCCATGTTCCTCAGTAACTATTTGAAAACTAGCATTCCTTAAGTACAGGTAGGTCAGAAAAAGACGATTTACACCTTTTGCAGTCATTAATCTTGCAACTCTGAATATCGACAAACCAAACATAGCTCTCATCAGGAAATCAGTAGTTATTATCTATCTATATCTCTGATACTCGTTCCCTCCAGGAACTACACAAGAGGTGGCCATGGCAAAAGAGCCTTCATTTACCCCTGTCCTTATGTGCCTCTCTCACATACACCATTCCATGCATTCTTCACCTATTTCTCTCCCTTCAGTATTCTTCTGCTCAATTTCCCCAAGTCACTTTGGTCTTCCTCTAACACCAACCCCTTTAATCATACTATCATACAATCTCCTTGAAAACTCCCCATCTTGCATTCTTTCCACAGGCAATTGGTGCAAGCAATGTATATAACACAATAATAAGTAACCTACTAGATAATACAACTCATGATCTTACTATACCTATAATGCATGACTGGCTACAGGAATGTTGCTCAGCAGATTAAGAAAAGCTACAAATTCACCAATCCCTACACCTGGTATACCCCATAAAGGAGTGGCCAATTATAGACCAATCACACTTCCAGAAACATCAAGGTAGATTCAGGAAAAATCTAAATACAAGATTACAGTCCCATCTAGGAGACAATAACCTACACAATCTTCAGCATTAGCTCTCATATATACGAAGATATAACTACTGAAATTGGAAAAGGGAGAACGGTGCAACATCATTTTGAAGGACATCATAAAAGTCTATAGTTTATCAGAATGGACTAAAACACAAATTGCTACAGTTTAATTTACCAAAAACTTCATGAGAATAATGGCTAAAAATCTTTTATAACATAAAAGTTAACATAAATCAGAGAGTATAAAAATCAGAGTATACTGGGCATACCTTCAACCTTTTAAGTGGGGTCCTGCATGGGAGTTGTACCTCACCCATTTTATACACAGCCTACATGGTGGACTTACTGGTCCCTGTACAGGGACCAGATTATCATATGTATGCTGCCAACATCCCATACAGGGAGTGAAGAGCTGTTAATGAACTCAATCATGGCATATGAAGCAGCCTGTGGAAAGCACTGAAAGGTCTGTTTGGCCTAGATGTGCATAGGGGTATGTGATACATGACAGCTACAAAATATGATGCGAGTGACCAAGTGCTTTTTTCATCTGTTTCTAGCATTACCTTGCTAATGCAGGAAATGGCAAAAAATTTGAAACAAAATCATATACTCAATAAAATAAAAGGGAAAATGAAAAAGAATGATGGCACTAGAGACAGAAAACTATGGAAAACATCAATGACTACAAAAAAGATATGAGAAAATACAAACCAATCAACAGATATTCCAAGTAGTCCTAGTACTGACTCTACATTCCACCCTGAGCCAATCATCATCAATAATATGCAGATCAACTATGCACATGAATGTAGGGTACTCAGTTAAAAAAGCCTCAAAACTAGAGCAACAAGTCACATCAGACAGTCACAAAACTAGCCTTAAAGGAATTTAACAAGATGAAGAAATTTTAAAAGTCATCGAGGAAAAACTAACTAACTTCTATACAAATCACTGATCCATCCTATTCTCAAATACTGACCAGTGCTTATGTACTGTCAATCACAGAATAGCCTCCATCAATTGCAGATAATTCAGGACAAGGCACTAAGATTTATAACAAACTAATGCCCCCATACAAAGAAAAGATTTGTGAAACACACACAAGAAAAAAAAATATAGAAACCATTAACAACAGCCTGCATGAACTGGTGAGAAGAACTTGGAAAACATTAGAAAGTGAGGGCACCTCAATAATCATTGAAACAGTAAAAATTGTTTACCTGGACAGATATCACACTTGGTGTCTAAGAAACTACCACAAGAGTACGCAAGTGTCACCACTACCAACTTATACACTAGGGGAGACAGAAGATTTGGGTAAAATCACAAGATCTGAAAAAAAGCACATGAAACAAATACACCATCATCAAACTACCACCCAAATACAAAAGACTGGCCACTGGAGAAACAAACCCCTAAAAAAGAAATAAAATTAGAAAAGAACAAATCTGATGCAGATCAATTATAAATGATATTAGAAATGACAGCTAGCACAGCATGCCAGCCTGTGACTTGGAAGCAGCAATGCTTGAAATGCTTTCCTTAGTAGGTTTTTGGCCCTACCAGCTAAAGGATGTCTCCTCTTTTTTCTTCATCCTAGCTTAGCTTAGCACAATTTGAGCCATTCTTCCTAAACAACTCTAAAAATACTAATAAAAGCACAGATAGACTTTATTTCAATTTCCTTGTGAGATATGAAGCTTAAGTCTACTTCACTGTACCAATGTGGAATGACATTATTCATGTATTGTACACAAAAATTTACAATTTCACTGCGAAACATAATATACACTTGTGAAAATAATAATTTCCTATACTTTCTCATTCACTTTAGCACAACTGAAACTAATTTTATCATTCTGATTTTGCAGTTCTTATCCAGCAATGTCTGCTAATCATTTTGTGTGAATTTTAATCTAGTAAAGGTTGATGTCACTGTGAAGGTGATCACAACTGAAAAGTTAACCAAAGTAAATTCACCATAAAATGATCAGCAAAAACTAAGTTGAGTAAAACCTGTTATCCTTAATTTGAGACAAAGAATTGTTCAAAATAATGTTTTTCAATTTTGGATGGCAACCCTTGAATATTCCAGAAAAAATCTAGAAAAATTAAAAAGATACATAAAATTTTTTTAAACTGCACGTGCAATGCACTGCAGTGATTAGTGTAATCACCACCTGATGTTTTGTGGTGCTGGTAACTGTTTACTGTCTCCCGTGTGCTTTCTGGTGCAGTATTGTGTGGTAGTTTTGCATGTTTGCATATTTTGTGCATCCAAGATTACTACTGTGGACAATGGCCCCTCTTAAGTGTTATCAGCAATCACCTGACAACTCCTTGAAGCCATCTACATCTCACATATAGAGCATGAGGAACGTTTTAAGCCTTGAAAAGAATATGGAGTTGTACAAGAGGCTGGCTAAGAGCAAGTCCAAGAGGGTGGCTATGGGCAATTCCAAGGCAGCACTTATATAGGATTTCAATGCTGGCATGATGACTGTATGACATCACCAAGCAGCAGATGATCAAGACACTCAGCAATGCTTATTTGCATTTCCCCCACACATCTTTGCCATTTCCCGTGTGAGCACAGTAATGTCAAGAGCAGATGACAGAGCCTTAAAGGGAAGATTCCTCAACTATCTCCTTGCTCTGTTCCTTCTTTTGGAAAGTAATAAAGGATGGGAGGATTTCAAGCCATCTGCTCCCACCCCTCTTAGTCACTTTCTACAACATGCAGGGAATATGCAGGCAGCATTCTTTCTCCCCTACCTCTAGGGATAAAATAAAAAATAAAACTAGCTTATTTGGTTACATATATCAATACTTCCTCTCTGTAAAATATCTACAAACAGGTAAAATAATTCTAAAATGCCCAATCCTCAATTTATGCAGGAACACTTTATCTCTCTCTTTTTATACAGTGAATCTACAATCAGCAACATAAAAAAGAATGCAGAGAAAATCTGAAGTGTATTGGTACAATCTACTCCACTTTGCCAAGGTTAGAAATTTACTAATGGAGAAGA
>JAUUDZ010444423.1:0-12950 GCA_032361705.1 Panulirus versicolor
TGACGTGGGTCAGACTGTGAGGCATGGGGGCTGCAGTAGAAGCCTGCTGGGCCTCCCGTGACGTGGGCCAGACTGTGGGGCATGGGGGCTCAGTAGAAGCCTGCTGGGCCTCCCGTGACGTGGGCCAGACTTGTGTGTGAGGTGTAGGCAGTTGACAACGGCCACATAATCATCACGTGACGCACACAAGCAACCAAGCCTTGAAAGCCAAAACAAAAGTGATTCATATAGAAAAGAGAAAGTGAACTACTAGTGTTGTGTAGGATAAATTGCTCATACCGTGAGGCCAGACTGTGAATTGATAAGTCTTATTGCTTTAAACTCGACTCTCCCTAGTAAACCTAGAACCCTCTACATGTGAAAGTAGGTTAACATGAAAAGAATGATCATATCTGTGTATATTCAGATCTACTGTAAGGGAGAGAAGAACTTACATCATCTGAACAGGAATCTCAGGTTCATAAAGGAATATATGATTACCTGTATAATGTGAGGTTTCCAACATAAGCTAGGGAGTACAGTGATGCCATGTTTGTGTATGACGTTGAGTGATAGAATTTCAGAGCGATCATGGGAAGTGAAATAGAGGGATTTTGGAAAGAGATATGGACAGACATGAAATTTAGAGGCCGTCCATGACATTAGATTTGTCTACCCATGTATTATCAGATCTTCGAAGAGTACAGAAATGTAAACAAAACTTCAGTGCACAGCTAACATATGTACACAAGGAAACGTGTTGTCTGCGATCGCATGTTTCTGGCCCCTGGCCGGGCAACGCTCCTCTCATGAAATCTTATCATACGGTCAAAACAGATAAAATTGTTTACAAATCTTGCCTACCACAAGCTATCCAGTTTATGCAGACCTTCATTTTACAGATCATGATATTCTTAATAAGAGAAGATTCATCAATATTTCTGTTGATCAGAGAGTTGCAGGGCTTTTCTGTTGAAGCGTTCCTCCAGTCACTACTGCGCTCATTATCATCTTAACGGGTATAAATGATGGTATTCTACCCACTAATGCAATCTGGTTCACACATGATGTAGTCTGTGTCTGGCCAACTAGTGAAAACCTAGAAACATTTCCCGCCTTACTTAACAATTCAGTACCTTCAAGCAAATTTACTCTGGATTTAGAAAATGATTGCTTACTGCCAGTTCTTGATTGTCTGATTCATAGGACCGGTAACACGTTTAAGTTTAGCATTTACGGAGAAGCTTACCAGTGTGTATTCCTACATTCACCGTTATTCTGCACAACATGATCGAATGAAATAATAAATGCTTTATCCATATTCCATCATGCTTTGCGCATACGGATACTCAGTTCTGAATCAATGGATGAGGAGTTTGAGTGTATCTTTAATATTAAAGTTGCTATTATAAATCTTTCATTAAGAAATTCCATCCAGCACAGATACCATCTCATAAAGGTAACCCTAAGTCTGCTGATGATGCTAAATTCTTTTTAGTTTTGTCCTTCACTGATGACTTTTCTGCAGTTCCTCATCTACTTACAACCGAAAATGTAAATACCACTTCTGCTAAGAATATTCTGATAAAGATATATCACTTGTAGATAAAGTTGGCTGTATGTACAGAATAACTTATATAACTCTAACGTGTCTTATATTGGACAGACTTTGATGATCTTTCTTCTCGGTTCAGCAGCATCAATATTGTGTAAGGTAAGAACAGGCTTCCAGAGCCTTGTTTATACAAGCGAGAAAAATGACAACTGTATTGACCGGACGAAGACGTCGTCAGTCAAGTCTTATAATTCTTTGGTCAATAGAAATATCACTGAATCTTCTCTTATTAAACACATAAAGACTTGTAACATGAATATTAATGAAGGACTGTATGAGCTGGTTAGCTTTATTTTAAGTAAAATTTGTGAAGAACTTAAGATATTTTGACAATGTAATAAAATTATAGGCACGCTGTCCTGGCTTCTGCCAGAGGCCATAAACATGTGATGGGAAGCAAGTCATATCCTCTTGTCTGTACATGCTGACTGTGCACTGAAGTTTTATTCTTATTTCTTTACGCTCCTACGTAGATGTCTTATCATACGAAAGTGCTTTTTTTTGTGTGTGTGTGTGTTTTTCTGAGGAGGACTTACGAGAGTTGGCATTTCGAGCTCAGCCAGAAAGTTTACCCAGGAAGCAAATAAACATTTCATTTTCTTTGCCAGTTACATGAAAAAATAATTGTACAACACACTGGTTTCAGAGCTTAATAAGATACCGTCTCCTGAAATATTTCATTGATATTTCTGTAACGGAAAGAAATCTATGTTTTTTTAATAAAATATCTTATGGTTTACAGTCTGGGTGTGGTTGAATGTGTAATAACACATTACATACATTCACTTTTCGAAACTGTCTGGAAATTGGTCATTTCACTTCATCCTCTATGGCTTGATGTGTGTCTTGTGTCCTCATAACTTACTCTATATATTCAGACAGGATTTCCCAGCCGGGTAGACATACCTAAGGTCATGCACAGCCTCAAAAACCCAATTCTGCCCAGATCACTTTCCAGAACCCTCATTTCCATTTCCCTTGATCGCTGTGGAATTCCACCACTCAAGACAATCAACAAACATAATATCACTGTACTTTCTAACCTATGGTAGAAACTTCACATTATACAGATAACTATATATTCCTTTATGAACCTGGGGTTTCTGTTCAGATGCCGTAAAATCTTCTCTCCCCAACAGTAGCTCTGACTGTACAAAGAAGTGATTTTTGTTTTTATGAAGTGCTACTTTCCCTAATAAAACTTGAACCACCTAAATGTGAGAGTCGAGCATATAGCAATTAGACTTCTCAACTGTCTCAGTCTGGCCTCATAACATGACCTATATGATCCACACAACATTGTTAGTTCACTTCATTCTTGTAGATATCACTTTTGTTTTGGCTTCCAATAACTGGCTGGTTGTGTGCGTCACGTGATGACTGGTCGTTGCCAACTGCCCACACCTCACACACAAGTCTGGCCCACGTCACGGGAGGCCCAGCAGGCTTCTACTGCAGCCCCCATGCCTCACAGTCTGACCCACGTCACGGGAGGCCCAGCAGCTTCTGCTGTAGCCCCCATGCCTCACAGTCTGGCCCACGTTACGGGAGGCGGAGCAGGCTTCTACTGCAGCCCCCATGCCTCACAGTCTGACCCACGTCACGGGAAGCCCAGCAGGCTTCTACTGCAGCCCCCATGCCTCACAGTTTGACCCACGTCTTTAAAAATGTAAGATATTTTGGGGTAATAAACCACGACTGGAACACGTCTGTATATAACAGGGCCGAGGCACCTTCACTTTCAATCAACGTTCATGGTGTGATATTAAAGGTTCCGGCAACATTGCAGTTCAAATAGATCAATACTTTAGACTTTTCATGATAAGATTTAGTTGTATGGAAATGCTTTTAGCGCAATGACAACCAATCTTTGTTTTTTTGCTTGTTTGACAAATGGTTTTATGGTTTATTATAAAGCTATGAAAAGTTTCTAAATTGAATATGTTTAAATGATGATTATTACTTACAACAATAAAAAAATTTTGTGGAAATGCTTTTAGTGCAATGAAAACCACCTTTTTTGCGTCTGACATAACAAACCATTTTATGGTCTATTACAAAGGTAGAAAAAAGTTTTTGAATTGAATATGTTTAGATGATAATTATAAGTTTTAATGATAGAAAATGCGAAAAATTCCTTGGGAGGAAGATGAACATCTTGCAAAGAGGACCATCATGCTCTGGTATGAAAAACATCCCTGGAATGGACGTAGATGATGAACGAAATGAAAATGTAATATTAATGTAAACGAGAAATTTTCTAAGAGAAGAATTTTGAGGAAGAGAGATGTAGAGCCATACGACACGAGATCTGGATAAATGATTTAAGAAACGTAGAGGAGAATACTGGAACTAAAGGTCTGGATCCAGACGGAAAGAAATCTAGACAAATACTTTAAGAAACGTTAGGAAGAAGACAAGATGAACGATAAGATCTGAATAAATACTTTACGAGACTTTGGAAAGATGGCGGTCATTAAAGGTCTGGATGAGATCTGGATCAATGGAACGGTGGGAAGAGTGCAGGAAGTAAAGCTTTGGAGAAAACTAGCATAATCAAATGTGGCCATATTGAGAAGATCTCAAGGAGAAACAAAATGAGTTTTTAGGATAAGAATTAAACAGGATTTTCATGGATGTGTAGGATTGAAAATCATAAGGAAACACAACGGGTCACGATGTGATCTGAGACTAGTAAAGATAGTGCCAGCAGAAAAGTGAAGGAATATTTGTAAAAGAAGATACAGAAAATTATGCAAGAACTGAGAAATGTAAAGAACAAAGCAAAGGAAATTATGCATGATATGGGTAGGAGCAGAACCTCTTGAAGAAAGCACGAAGATGCAGTTCCAGGCGAGGTTTGTGTCTGGAAATGCAGGTATGGAAGAATGTTAAACACGAAAAGGTAAGATAGCCCGTCTCCTGGAAGCGAGTAAGAAGATACTCCAGTGCCAGTAATTAAGTTTTTTAACCATGTTAAAAGAAGCACGATATGTATGAAAGAATAGATGAACGAAAATCGATTGTCACGAGGCAGGTAAACAGTGTGATGGCAACACCACACAGGGTTCTCATGACCTCTCACAGGCACAGGAAGACGCCTGAATACCTTGTAAACACATGCTACTTCTGATTCTTTTTTACTCTATTGATTTTCTTCCTCTGTAAGTTCCTGGAAATGTTTTCCCAATAAATCTAATGTTGCAGGCGACGTCTGTCAGGACCTGAGTGAGGCTTTCCCAACTGTCATTTGCTTTTAACACGATGCTTTCTTTAGGCTTTCACCAGACACATCCACTTTTCTAATATCTTGAGTTCCTATTCTGGAATATTCATATTTTCCCGCAGTACTGTCACATTCTTGCTTCTATGTTACTTCCATATACGCTTTTTCCTTCTTACTTCAGAGCAGATATCCTGCCAACGGCCTTTCTCTAACCAGCACCTAACTTCTTTATTCCATGTAGATATTTAATTTATGTTAATGCCTTTGGCAAGATGCAGGGAGCTTTCTGCGTGCAAAGTGTGGGTTTAACCTCCACTCTGTTGTGTGAAATTCAGATCCATGACTATCCTACGCTCCAGGTAGCATACACTCGTGAACTGTGGGACAAACGTCTTGTTAAATGACCTCACTAGGCCAGGTGGGACCCAGCTCTACTTCCAAGTTCTCACGGACGACCAACTGCGACCCAACTCTACTTCCAAGTTCTCACGGACGACCAACTGCGCCTCCTGTCTGAAAGGTCGGGATCCCACGAGTTCCCTCCCGCTGAACGCCAGGATCTTTAGGCTCCTGCTGGAGAATTTATGCTCCAGTGCTTCACTACTTCCTTAGGCTCCTGCTGTTTCACTACTTCCTTAGGCTCCTGCTGGAGGATTTATGCTCCAGTGCTTCACTACTTCCTTATGCACCTGCTGGAGGACTTATGCTCCAGTGCTTCACTACTTCCTTAGGTTCCAGGTGGAGGACTTATGCTGCAGTGCTTCATTACTTTCTTAGGTTCCAGCTGGAGGTTTTATGCTCCAGTGCTTCACTACTTCCTTAGACTCCTGTAGGTGGACTTATGCCCCAGTGCTTCACCGCTTCCTTGGGCCCCTACTACTGAAAAAGATACCTTGAACAATATGAGCAAAAGGAGGGAAAGGTAAATGTGAAGGAAAAATATAAGGAAGTTGATTAGATGAAGGTAACTTGGGACAAGGCCAATATAAAGTGAAAGCTGCAGCAAATCGTAAGTCAAAGAGAATAGATGAGTTGAACATACAACTATATCTTACTGGAGATCATATGTACAGTGATACAATTAGACAATCTTTCCAGATATCCAAGGTAACCTTATCTTACCAAATTATGCTCTCTAGTAGTGTGTGTGTGTGTGTGTGTGTGTGTGTGTGTGTCTATAGAAATGAAGGTCTGTTATAGATCTTTACAATGTTTACATTTTCCATCGTACTCCATACCTGTAAACCCCACTCGGCCACCAAATCCCCAACATCCCACCACCTGCCACCAGACCCCTAACATCCCCACCACCTGCCACCAGACCCCTAACATCTCCACCACCTGCCACCAGACCCCTAACATCCCCACCACCTGCCACCAAACCCCTAACATCCCCACCACCTGCCACCAGACCCCTAACATTCCCACCACCTGCCACCAGATCCCTAAGATCCCCACCACCTGCCACAAGACCCCTAGCATTCTCACCATCTGCCACGAGACCCCTAACATCCCCACCACCTTTCACCAGATCCCTAACATCCCCACCACCTGCCACCAGACCCCTAACATCCCCACCACCTGCCACCAGACCCTTAACATCCCTAACACCTGCCACCAGACCCTTAACATCCACACCATCTGCCTCCAGACCTCTGACATCCTTATCCCGTGCCACCAGACTCTTAGCATCCCTATATTAATAACCAGGATGATGCAAGTATCCCAGGATGGTGTAAGTTTTCCAGGATAGTGTAATTTTCCCTGGATGGGTTAAGTTTCCCCCGATAAGTTTCCCTGGATTATCTAAATTTCCCAGGATCTTGTAATTTTCCCAGGATAATGTACGTTTTCCAGGATGATTTAAGTTTCCCAGGATGGTGTAGGTTTCCCAGGACTGTGTAAGTTTCCCAGGTTGGGTTAAGTTTCCCAGGATGATGTAATTTTCCCAGATTGTCTAAATTTCCCGGGATTATGTAAGTTTCCCATGATGATATAAGGTTGCCAAGATGATGTATGTTTCCCGCAGTGAGGTAAGTTTACCAAAACGATAGAAGTTTCCCAGAATCATATACGTTTCCGCGGATGGTGTAAGTTTTCCATGATGATGTAAGTTTCCCGGCGTGGTGTCAGTTTCCCAGGATATTTTAAGTTTCCCAAGATGATGTATGTTTCCCAGGATGATGAAAGTTTCCCAGGATGGTCTTAGTTTCCCAGAATGGTCTACGTTTCCCAGGATGATGTAGATTTCCTAGGACGATGTAAGTTTCCCAGGATGATGTAGATTTCTCAGGATTATGTAATTTTCCCAGGATGGTCTGAATTTCCCAAGATGAAAGTTTCCCAGGATGATATAAGTTTCCCAGAATCATATATTTTTCCCCGGTGATGTAAGTTTCCCAGCATGGTGTCAGTTTCCCAGGATACTTTAAGTTTCCCAAGATGATGAAAGTTTCCCAGGATAGTCTAAATTTCCCAGGATGATAAAAGTTTCCCAGGATGGTCTAAATTTCTTTGGATGATGTGAGTTTTCCAGATTGGTCAAATTATCTAAGGTTGTTCTAAATTATTCAGGATCATGTAAGTTTCCCTGTATTTTCTAATTATCCAGGGATGATATAAATTTCCCATGATGATGTAAGTTTACCATAATGATGCACGTTTCCCAGGATGATGTAAGTTTATTATTATGATGCACGTTTCCCAGGATGATATATGCTTCCCAGGATGATGTACGTTTCCCAGGATGATGTACGTTTCCCATAATGATGTAAGTTTCCCAGGATGATGTAATTTTCCCAGAATAATGTAAGATTTCTAGGATTATGCAAGTTTCCCAGGATGATGTAAGTTTCCCAGAATAATGTAAGAATCCTAGGATGAAGTAAGTTTCCCAGGGTGGTTTATGTTTTACAGGATTATGTAAGTTTACCAGGATGGTGTAAGATTCTCAGGATGATGCATGTTTCCCATCCTGGGAAATATATACCATCCTGGGAAATTTAGACCATCCTGGGAAACTTTCATCATCCTGGGAAACTTACACCATCCTAGGTAGTTCAGATCATCCGAGAAACTTACGCCATCCTGGAAACTTACAAGATCTTCCTGATAAATTTAGACCATTCCAGGATGTTCCATAATTAAGGTAAACATATAACATCCTGGAAAACTTATATCATCCTGGAAAACGTACAACAACCTTAGAAATGTAGAGCATCCTGGGAAACTTACATCATTCTGGGAAACTAAGATCATCCTAGGAGACGTATACCTTGATAGGACACTTACACCATACTGGGATATTACATAATCCTAGGAAACATTTACCATCCTGGGAAAGTTAGATCACCCTGGGAAACTTACATCATCCTTGGAAATCATTATTGGAAATTTAGGCCATACTGGGAAACTTACACCACCCTGGGAAACTTTCCTCATCCTGGGAAACTTATATCATCTTGGGGAAATTTTGAACATCCTGGTAAACTTGCATCATCCTGGAAAACTTATATTAACCTTAGATTATCCTTGGTAACGTACATCACCCTGGGAAATTTAGGTCATCGTGGGAAACTTACATCATGGGAAATGTAGAACATTCTGGGAAACTTACATCACCCTGGGAAACTTACGTAATCATGGGAAACTTACATAATTCTGGGAAGCTTACATCATCCTGGGAAGCTTATATCATCCTGGGAATTTTAGAACATTCTGGGAATCTTCCATTATCCTGGGAAATTTAGAATATCAAGTAAACGTAGGTCATCTTGGGAAACTTAAATCATCCTGGGAAACGTATATCATCCTGGGAAATTTGGATCTTCCTGGGAAACTTGCATCATCTTGGGAATTTACATCATCCTGGGAAACGTAGATCATCCTCGGAAAAGTATATCATCTTGGGAAAAGTAGATCATCCTCGAAAACTTAACATCATCCAGAGAAACATAGATCTTCCTGGGAAGGTTACATCATTCTAGGAAACTTACATCATCCTGGAAAATCTTTATCATCCCAAGAAACTTGTAACATCCTGGGAAACGTGGAATATCCTGGGAGACTGACAATATCTTCGGATATTCAGATCGTCCTGGGAAACTTGCATCATCCTGGAAAGGTTAGATCATCCTGGGAAACTTACATCATCCTGGGATACTTACATCATACTGGGAAACTTAGAATATCCTGGGACTTACATCATCCTGGGAAACTGACATCGTCCTGGAAAATGTAGAACATCCAGGTAAACTTAAAATATCCGGGGAAACATCCAACATCCTGGGAAGTTTAGAGCATTCTGGAAAGTGTAAACCAGCGTGGGAAACTTACCTCATACTGGGAAACATACATCATTCTGGGAAATTTAGAACATTTGGAATGTGTAAACCAGCCTGGAAAACGTACATCATACTGTGAAACGTACATCATCCTGGGAAAGTTAGATCCTGAGAAACTAACATCCTGGGAAATTCAGATCATCCTGGGAAACTTATCCTTGCAAATTTAGGCCACACTGGGAAACTTACATCATCCTGGGAATTATAAAGCATCCTGGAAGTTAGACCATCCTAGGAGTTTTGCATCATCCTGGGAAATTTAGGTCATACTGGGAAACGTATGTCTTCATGGGAAATTTGGAATGTAGTGGGAAACTTGTATCATCCTGGGAAACTAACATCATTCTGGAAAACGAACATCACCCAAGGAAATTTACATCGCCCTGGGAAATGTACAACATCCTGGAAAATTTACATCATCTTGGGAAACGTAGATCATCCTGGGAAACTTACATCATCCTGGGAAGTCTACATCATCATGGGAAGCTTACATCCTGGGGATCTTGCACCATACTGGGAAACTTAGGTCATCCTGGGAAATCTAAAACGTCCTGGGAAACTTACATCGCCCTGGGAAATTTAGAACATCCTGGGAAACTTACATTATCCTGGTAAACAGACCATCGTGGGAATATTACATCCTGGGAAATCTAGATCATACTGGGAAACTTACGTCAATCTGAGAAATTTTAGAATGTTCTGGAAAACTTAGAACATCCTGGGAAACTTATATCGTCCTGGAAAATTCAAAACATCCTGGAAAACTGACATCATCCTGGGAAACTTACATCGCCCTGGGAAATATAGAACATCCTGGGAAACTTTAATTATCCTGGGAAACTTACAACGTCCTGGAAAATTTAGAACATCCTAGGAAACTTAAATCATCCTGGGAAATTTAGAATGTCCTGGGAATCTTAAATCATCCTGGGAAACTTATATTGTCCTGGGAAATTTAGAACGTCCTGGGAATCTTACATTGTCCTGGGAAAATTAGAACAGGAGAATGTACGTTTCCCAGGACGATCTAAATTTCCCAGGTGTATGTAGGTTTCCCAGGATGATCTAAATTTCCCAGGTATATGTAGGTTTCCCAGGATGTTCTAAATTTCCCAGGTGTATGTAAGTTTCCCAGGATGTTCTAAATTTCCCAGGAGTATGTAGGTTTCCCAGGATGTTCTAAATTTCCCAGGATGTTCTAAGTTTCCCAGGATGATGTAAGCTTCCCAGGATGATGTAAGCTACCCAGGATGATCTAGGTTTCTCAGGATGACCTAGGTTTCCCAGGATGATCTATGTTTCCCAGGATGATGTAAGTTTTCCAGGATGTTGTACATTTCCCAGGGAGATGCAAGTTTCCTAGGATGATGTCAAGTTTCCCAGGATGATATGTTTCCCACCACATTCCAAATTTCCCAGGAAGACATACGTTTCCCAGTATGATCTAGATTTCCCAGGATGATGCAAAATTCCCAGGATGGTCTAGCTTTTCCAGGATGTTTTACAATTCTCAGGATGATGCAAGTTTCCCAGTGTGGCCTAAATTTCCAAGGATAATATAAGTTTCCCAGGATGATCTGAATATCCGAAGATGCTGTCAGTCTCCCAGAATATTCTACGTTTCCCAGGATGTTACAAGTTTCTTGGGATGATATAGATTTTCCAGGATGATGTAAGTTTCCTAGAATGATGTAACCTTCCCAGGAAGATCTATGTTTCTCTGGATGATAAGTTTTCGAGGATGATCTAATTTTCCCAGGATGATGTACGTTTTCGAGGATGATCTACGTTTCCCAGGATGATGTACATTCCCAGGATGTTATACGGTTCCCAAGATGATGCAAGTTTCCAGGGAAGATCTAAATTTCCCAAGATGATATAAGTTTCCCAGGATGATCTACGTTTCCCAGGATGATCTGTTTCCTATGATGATCTACGTTTCCATGATGTTCTAAATTTCCCAGGATAATGGAATATTCCCAGAATGTTCTAAAATTCCCAGGATGTTCTAAATTTTCCAGAATGATGTAAGTTTCCTAGGATGATATAAGTTTCCTAGGATGATCTACCTTTCCCAGAATAATGTACGTTTCCCAGGATGATGTAATATCCCAGTGTGGTGTATGTTTCCCAGGATGGTGTACACTTTCCAGAATGTTCTATATTTCCTAGGATGATGGTTTTTTCCTAGGATGATGTAGGTTTCCCAGAATGTTCTACATTTCCTAGGATGATATAAGTGTCCCATCAAGGTCTACGTCTCCTAAGATGATCTAAGTTTCCCAGAGGGATGCACGTTTCCCAGTATGGTATAAGTTTCCCAGGAAAACCTAACTTTCCCAGTATGATCTGCATTTCCCAGGATGATGGAAATTTCTCAGGATGTTGTAAGTTTCCTAGAATTATATGAGTTCCCTAGGATAATCTAAATTTCCCAGGATGATGGAAGTTTCCCAGTATAGTCTGAATTTCCCAGGATAATGTATGTTTCCCAGGATGATCTAAATTTCCCACATTGATGCAAGTTTCTCCGGATATTCTAAATTTCCCAGGATGATGTGTGTTCCCATGATGTTATAAGTTTCCAAAGATGTTCTAAATTTCCTAAGATGTATGTTTCCCAGGATGATCTTAATTTAACAGGATGATGTAATTTTCCCAGGATAATTTGAGTTTCCCAGGATGATGTTAGTTTACCTGTATGATGTAAGATTCCCAGGATGATGCAAGATTTCCAGGATGGTGCAAGATCCCCAGGATGGTTCAGATTTTCTAAGATGAGTTTTCCAGGATGATACAAGTTTTCCAGGATGATTTAAGATTCCAAGGATGATGTAACATTCCCAGGATGATGCAAGTTTCCCAGGATGGTGCAAATCTTCCAGGATAGTGTAAGTTTCCCAGGATGCTCTACATTTCTAAGGTTGTTCTACGTTTTCCAGGATGATACAAGTTTCCCAGGATGTTTTATATTTACCTTAATTATGGAACATCCTCGAATGGTCTAAATTTATTAGGAAGATCTTGTAAGTTTCCCAGGATGGCGTAAGTTTCTCGGATGATCTAAACTACCTAGGATGGTGTAAGTTCCCCTGGATGGTTTAGATATTCCAAGATGGTATAAATTTCCCAGGATGGTATATGTTTCCCAGGGTGGGAAACTTACACCTTCCTGAGAATCTTACACCATCCTGGTAAACTTACATCATCCTGTAAAACATACACCACCCTGGGAATCTTACATCATCTAGGGAATCTTACATTATTCTGGGAAACTTACATCATCCTGGGAAACGTACATCATCCTGGGAATCTTACATCCTGGGAAATTTACATCATCCTGGGAAATTGACATTTTCCTGGGAAACTTACACCATCCTGGGAAACTTACACCATCCTGGGAAATCTAGACCATCCTGGGAAACTTACATCGTCCTGGGAAATATACATCATCCTGGGAAATATACATCATCCTGGGAAACATATATCATCCTGGGAAACGTGCATCATTATGGGAAACTTACATCATCCTGGGAAACATACATCATCCTGGGAAACATACATCATCCTGGGAAGAATACATCATCCTGGGAAACGTGCATCATTATGGTAAACTTACATCATCCTGGGAAACATACATCATCCTGGGAAACGTACATCATCCTGGGAAACGTGCATCATTATGGTAAACTTACATCATCATGGGAAACTTATATCATCCCTGGATATTTAGAATATACAAGGAAACTTACATGATCCTGGAAAATTTAGAACAACCTTTGATAAT
>JAUUDZ010444454.1:0-12949 GCA_032361705.1 Panulirus versicolor
GTACCAGGGTGGCAGTAGTCAAGGTCTCAGGGTTGTAGTTATCAATGTCCTGATGAGGCAGCAATCAATGTCATTTGGTGGGAGGAGTCAATGTCTTTGGGTTGCAATAGTCAAGGTACTGGGATGGCACTAGGAAAGGTACTGAGGTCCCAGTAGTCAAGTTCCTGGGATGACACTAGGAAAGGTACTGAGGTCCCAGTAGTCAAGGTCCTGGGATGGCACTAGGAAAGGACCTGGGGTGGTAGTAGTCAAGGTCCTGGGATGGCAGTAGTCAAGGACCTAGGGTGGTAGTGGTCAAGGACCTGGGGCGGTAGTAGTCAAGGTCCTGGGATGGCAGTAGTCAAGGACCTGGGGTGGTAGTAGTCAAGGTCCTGGGATGGCAGTAGTCAAGGATCTGGGGTGGTAGTAGTCAAGGTCCTGGGATGGCAGTAGTCAAGTTCCTGGGGTGGTAGTAATCAATGTACAGAAGTTGCAGTAGTCAAGATCCTGGGATTCCTGTAGTCAAAGTCCTATAATGGATGTAGTTAAGGTTCTGGAATGACCATAGTCAAGGTCCTGGTGTTGCAGTAGTCAAGATCCTGGGATGGCAGTAAGCAAGGTGTTTGGGTGGCAGTGGAAAAGGTCCTGGGATGTCAAGGTATGGCAGTATTCAAGGTTCTGGAATGGCAGTAGTCAATGTCCTTGTATAGCAGTTGTCAAGGTCCTCGGTTGACAGTAGTCAAGGTCCTAAAGTTGCAATAGTCAAGGTCCTGAGATTGCTGTAGTAAAGGTCTTTGAATGACAGTAGAAAAGGTCCTGGGACGTCAAGGCACTGCGGTATTCAAGGTCCGGGAATGGTCAAGGTCGTGATGTTAAAGTAAAGGTCCTTAGATGAATTACATGAGAAATTAAGTGAATTGCATAAGAAAGACAGACAACAGGAGGCTTGGTTGGACCACGATTGGGTTGTCTGAAAAAAATCATTTAATTAGACAAAAAAAATGTAACTCCGCTCAGTGCTTTTTAAGCTATCGCAGACTCCCCGCTGCTGCACATTAGCCTTCTTGTGTCCCCGTTACCGCTGTCGTTTATACGTTTATTTCTGGCGTTTTTCTCAAAGTATACCTAAATTTATAAGATATCTGTCTAAATGCCTTTTGAAGGTGATTATAGTTTTAGCATTTACTAATTCTGACGGTAACTTATTCCAGTGCTTAACACGCCTATAGGAAAACAAGCTCATTCCCACGTCCGTACTCCATCTTCTAGCTTTGAGTTTTATTCCATTTGTCCTGGTAACTGTATTTTCTTATATTTCGAAAAGATGCTTATGGTTACCTTATCGAACTCTTTCAGAATTTTGAACACTTGGATTGTCACCCTCGAAGTCTACGTTTTTTTAAGGGAGAAGAGATGCAATTGTTTTAGCCTCTCTTCGTATGCCAGATTTCCAAAGGCTGGGATCAATTTTGTCGTGCATCTTTGTAATTACTCTAATTTTTCCTCGTCTTTCTTATAGTTTGGAGACCAACACTGGACTGCCATGTCCCGGCTTCTCTTCACCCGTTATGTCCTTGCCTCTCTCCACGTATAATGTCCTCGCTTCCCTACTCCCGCCATATCCTTGCCTCCCTCCACCCGCCATGTCCTCGCCTCCCATTACCTGCAATGTCCTCGTCTCCCTCTACCAACCAAGTCTTTGCCTCCCTCCACCTACAATGTCCTTTCCTCCCTCCACCCGCCATGTCCTCGCCTCCCTCCATCCTTTGTCCTCAACTTCCTCCAACCGCTATGTTCACGAATCCTTCCACCTAAGATGCCCTTGCCCTTCTCCACCCACCATATCCTTGCCTCCCTCTACTCATCATATCCTCGCTTCTCTCCACCCGCCATGTACTCGTCTCCCTCCACCTGCCATGTCCTTGTTTCCCTCCACCCAACATATTCTCGCCTACCTCCATCTACAATGTCCTCGCTTCAGTCTACCCACCATGTCCTCGTCTCCTTCCACCCGCCATATCCTCGATTCCATGCACCTACAATGTCCTCGCCTCCCTCCATTCGCCAATTTCTCGCCTCCATCCAATCACCACGTCCTCACCTCCCTCCACTCGCCATGTCCTTGCTTCGCTTCTCCCGCCATGACCTTCCTCCCTCCACCCACCATGTCGTTGCCTCGCTCCACCTGCCATGTCGTCGCCTCCCTCCACCCACCATATCCTCACCTTCCACCACCCGCCATGTACTTGCCTTCCTCCACATGACATGTCCTCCACTCCCTTCACCCACCATGTCCTCGCCTACCTCCACCCACCATGTTCTTGCCACCCTCCACCCGCCGCGTCTTTGCCTCCCTCTCCTGCAATGTCCTTGTCTCTCTCCATCAGCCATATCCTCACCTCCCTTCATACGCCATGTCCTCGCCTCTCTTCACCCGTTATGTCCTTGCCTTTCCACCTACAATATCCTCGATTCCCTCAACCCGCCATGTCCTTGCCTCCCCCACCCGCCAGGGCCTCGCCTCCCTGTACGTACAATGTCCTCGTCTCCCTCCACCAACCAAGTCTTCGCCTCCCTCCACCCACCATGTCCTAGCATTCATCAACCCGCTATGTCATCGCCTTTCTCCACCTGCCCTGCCCTCCCTCTCTCCACCCGTTATGTCCTCACCTTCCTCTACCCGCCATGTTCTCGCCTCCCTCCACCTACAATGTCTTTGCCTCCCTCACCCACCATGTCCTCGCCTCCCTCCACGCGCCATATCCTCGCTTCCCTTTACCTACAATGTCCTCGCCTGTCTCCACTCGCCATGTCTTCGCCTCCCTCCACCCGCCATATCCTCGCCTTCTTCCACCTGTCATGGCCTTGCTTCTCTCCACCCACCATGTCCTCGGATCCCTCCTCTCGACGTGTCCTTGCTTCCCTCCACCCACCATGACCTCCCTCCCTCCACCCACCATATCTTCACCTCCCTCCATCCGCCATGTCTTCGCCTACATCCATCCACCTTGTACTATTTTCTCTCCACAGGCCATGTCATCGCCTCCTTCCACCTACCATTTCTTCGCCTCTACCCACCATGCTCTCATCTCACTCCATGCGCCATGTCCTCGCCTCCCTCCATCTAAAATGTTGTTGCCTCCCTTGACCCACCATCTCCTCGCCTTTCTCTACCCGGCACGTCCTCTCCTCTCTCCGCCCGCCATGTCCTTGCGTCCCTCCACATGCCATTTCCTCACTTTTCTTCACCTACCATGTACTCGCGTCCCTCCATCGACCATGTCCTTGCCTTCCTCCACCCTCCATATGCCTGCTTCTCTCCACCCGGCATGACCTCCCTCCCTCCACTCAGCATACCTTCGCCTCCCTGCATCAACTATGTCTTCCTCTCCCCCACCTGCAAGGTCATCGCCTCGCTCGACTTGCTAAGTCTTCGCCTCCCTCCTTCCAACCGCCATGTCCTCACCATCTTCCACCTGCCTTGTTCTCGCCTCTTACCACCCACCATGTTCTCACCTCCCGCCACTCCCCATGTCCATGGCTCCTCCACCTGCCATGACCTTCCTCCCTCCACTCACCATGTCCTCGCCTCTCTCTACCTACCATGTCCTCGCCTCTCTCTACCTACCATGTCCTCGCCTCCCTCCACCTACCATGTCGTCACCTTCATCCACCCGCCATGTCCTTGTGTCCCTCCACAAGCCGTTTCCTCAGCTATCTCCATCCACCATGTACACGTGTCCTCCATCTACCATGTCCTCGCCTCCTTCCACCTGCCTTGTCCTCGCCTCCCTCCCCTATGATGTCCTTGTCTCCCTCCACCCACCGTATCCTTGCCATCCCTAAACCCGGCATGTTCTCGCCTCTCTTCACCCGTTATGTCCTCGCCTCCCTCAACCCACCATGTTCTCACCTCCCTCCACCTGCCATGTCGTCGCCTCCCTCCACCTACAATGTTGTTGCCTCCCTTGACCTACCATCTCCTCGCCTCCCTCCACCCGCCATGTCCTTGCCTACCTCCACCTAGCATGTCCTTGCTTCCCTCCACCCTCCATGTCCTCGCTTCCCTCACCACTCCCAAACCCACCATGTCCTCGCCTCTCTTCACCCGTTATATCCTAGCCTCCCTCTACCCACCATGTCTTCGCCTCCCTCCAGCTACAATATCTTTGCCTCCTTCACTCACCATATCCTCGCTTCGCTCCAACCGGCATGTTCTCGCCTATCCCCACCCGCCATGTCCTCGCCTCCCTCCACCAGCGATGTCCTTGCCTCCCTCCAACCACTATATCCTCGCTTCTCTTCTCCCGCCATGTCCTCGCCTCCTTCCACCTACCATGTCCTCGCCTCTCTCCGCCCACAATATCCTCGCTTCCTTCCAATCGCAATGTCCTTGCTTCCCTTCAACAGCCATGACCCCCTTCCCTCTACCCACCATATCTTCGCTTCGCCTCCTTCCACCTGCCATTTCCTCGCCTCCCTCCGCCCACCATAGCCTCGCTTCCTTCCACTCGCCATGTCCTTGCCTCCCTCCATATGCCATGTCATCGCCTCCCTACACCTGCCGTGTCACCATCTCCTTTCACCTGCAATGTCCGCGCCTCCCTCCACCTGTCATGTCCTCGTCTTCCTCCACCCACTATGTCTTCGGTCCCTCCAGCTACAATGTCCTTGCCTCCATCCACCCACCATATGCTCAGTTTCCTCAGCTTGCCATGTCCTCGCCTCCCTCCACCTACCATATCCTCGCCTTCCTCCACCCACGATGTCTTCGCCTTCCTCCACCCACCATGTCCTTGCCTCTCTCCACCCGCCATGTCCTCGCCTCCTTTCACTCGCCATGTATTTGCCTCCCTCCACCCTCCATGTCTTTGCCTACATCCACTCGCCATGTCCTTGTTTCCCTTCACACACTATGACATCCCTCCCTTCACCCACCATGTTTTCACCTACCTCCACCTACAATGTACTTCTCTCTTTCCACCCACCATATCCTCGCTTCTCTCCACCCGCCATGTCCTCGCCTCCCTCCACCTGCCAAGTCCTCGCCTTCCTACAACCACAATATCTTCGCCTCCTTCCGTCCACTACTTCCTCGCTTCCCTCCACTTACCATGTCCTTCCACAGGCCATGTCTTCACCTCCCCTACCCGCCGTGTCTTCGCCTTTCTCCATTTACAATGTCCTAGTATCCCTTCACCCACCATGTCCTCGCTTTTCACCACCCGTTCTGTCCTCACCTCTCTCCACCTGTTATGTCCTCGCCTTCCTCCATCCGCCATGTCCTCGCCTTTAGCCACCTACAATATCCTCACCCTTCTCCACCGGCCATGTTCTCGCCTCCCTTCACCTACAACGTCCTTGCCTCCCTCCACCGGCCATGTCCTCGCCTCCCTCCACCCGCTATGTCCTTGCCTCCCGCCACATGCCATGTACTCACTTCCCTCCACCCACCATTCCTTTGCCTCCCTCTATCCACCAAATCCTCGCTTCCCTCCACCCGGTATGTCCTCCTCTTCTTTCACCAGCCATGCCCTTGTCTCCCTCGACCAATCATGTTCCCGCCCATCCACTGTATCTTCGCCTCCCTCCACCCACTATGTCTTTGCCTCCATCTGCCCACCATGTCCTCGCCTCTCTCTACCCGGTATGTCCTCACCTTCCTCTATCCGCCATGTCATCGCCTACCTCCACCTACGATGTCCTTGCCTACCTCCACTCACCATGCCCTTGCCTCCCTCTGACCGTCATATCCTAGCTTCCCTTTACCTACAATGTCCACACCTCCCTCCACCCACCGTATCTTCGCCTCCCTCCACCTGCCATGTTCTTGCCTCCTTCCACCCACCATATCCTTGCTTCCCTCCACCTGCTATGTCATCGCCTCACTCCACCTGCGATATCTTTGCCACCCTCCACCCACCATGTCTCGCCTAACTCCACACACTTTATCTTCGCCTCGCTCCACCTGCCATGTACTCGCCTCCCTAAACCCACCAAATCTTCGCCTCTTTCCATCTACTATGTCTTTGTTTCCTTCCACCCACCATGTCCTTGCTTCCTTCCACAGGCCATGTCCTCTCCTTCCTCACCCCGCCATGCCTTCGCCTTTCTCCACTTACAGTGTCTTAGAATCACTCCATCCGTCATGTCATTTTTCTCCACCCGCCCTGTCCTCGCCTGTCTCCACCAGTTATATCTTCAGCTTCCTATACCCGCCATGTCATCGCCTCCCTCTACTTACAATGTTCTTGACTCCCTCTCCCCGCAATGTCCTCGCCTCCCGCTATATGCCATGTTCTCACTTCCCTCCACCCTGTCCAACTCCTAACCCTTCCCTCCACCTTGTCCAACTCCATTCACCATGTTCTCGCCTTCCTCCACTCACTATGTCCTCGCTTCCCTGAACCTGCCATGTCCTCGCCTTCCTCCACATTCCGTGTCTTTGCCTTTCTCCACCTACAATGTACTAGAATCCCTCCATCCGCCATGTTCTTGCCTCCTTCCACCCGCCATGTCTTCGCCTCCCGCCACATGCCATGTCCTCACCCCCTTCCACCCACTATGTCCTCGCCTCCGTTCACTTATCATTCCTCGCTTCACTCCAAACGCCATATCCTTGCCTCCCTCCAACAGCCATGCCCTCGCCTCCCTCTACCTACAATGTCCTTGGCTCCCTCCATCCACCATGTCTTCGCCTCCCTCCACCCGCCATGTCCTTGCCTCTCTCCATCTACAAAGTACTCGCTTCACTCTACCCGCCATATCCTTGCTTTCCTCCTCCCGCCCTGTCCTCGTCTCTGTTTACGTACAATGTCCTTGCCTCCCCCAACCAACCAAGTCCTAGCCTCCCTCCACCTATAATATCCTTGCCTCCCTCCACCTATAATGTCCTTGGCTCCCTCCACCCAACATGTCCTCACCTCCTTCACCCGTTAACTCCTCACTTTCCTCCACCAGCCCTGTCCTCTACCCCAAATCCTACCATGTCCTCGCCTCCGTCCTTCCGTCATACCCTCATTTCTCTCTACCTACAATATCCTCGGTTCCCTCCACTCGCCATGTCTTCTCCCTCCACCCGCTATGTCCTCGCTTCACCTATCATGTACTCGCTTCATTCCAACCGCCATGCACTCGAATCCCTCTACCTACAATGTCCTTGCCTAACTCCATCCACCATGTACTTGCCTTCCTCCACCCATCATATTCTCGCCTCCCTGCACCTCCCATGTCCTCGCCACCCTCCATTCACCATGTCCCCACCTCCCTCCACCCGCCATGTCCTCGCCTCCCTCCACATGCCAAGTCCTCATATCCCTCCACCTACCATGTCCTCGCCTACCTTCACCCACCGTATCTTCGCCTCCCTCCATCTACTATGTCCTCGCCTCCCTCCACCCACCATGTCCTCGCCTCTCTCAACCCGTTATGTCCTCAACTCCCTCCATCCGCCATGTTCTCCCCTACCTCCATCTACAATGTCCTTGCCTCCCTCCAACAAAACAAGACCTCGTCTCCGTCCATCCGCTACATCCTAGCTTCCCTCTAACACCATATCTTCGCCTCCGTCCATACGCCAAGTCCTCGCCTCCCTCCATACGCCAAGTCCTGGCCTCCCTCCACCCGCTGTGTTTTCGGTTCTCTCAACCATCCAATCCTAGCCTCCCTCCACCTATAATGCTCTCACCTCCCTCCACCCGCCATGTCCTCGCCTCCCTCCTCTACAATATCCTTGTTTCCCTCCATCCGCCATATCCTCGCCACCCACTACCCGTCATATCCTCTCTCCACCCGTTATGTCTTCTCCTTCCTCCACCTGCCAATTCCTTCCTTCCCTCCAACCACCATGTACACGCCTATCTCCACCCACCATATCTTCGCCTCCCTCCATCCACTACGTTCTCGCCTCCCTCCACCCACCATGTTCCCACCTCTCTTCCGTTATATTCTCACCTTCCTCTATCCGAACTGTCCTCGCCTATCTTCACCTACAATGTCTGTGCCTTACCCAAATCCCACCATGTCCTCGCCTCCTTCCTTCCGCCATACCCTCGCTTCCCTCTACCTCTAAGGTCCTCGGTTCCCTCCACTCGCCACGTCTTTGCCTCCCTCCACCCGCCATGTCCTCGCCTACATCCACTCGCTATATCTGCGCTTCTTTCCACCTAAAATGTCCTCACCTTTCTTCACTCGCTATGTCCCTGTTTTCCTCCACCCCCCATGAACCCACTCCCTCCATCCACCATGTCTTCGCCTCCCTGCACCTGCCAGGTCCTCGCCTCCTTCCACCCACCATGTTCTCACCTCCCTCTACCCACCAAGTCCTCGCCTTTCCTCCTTTACAATGTTCTGGTTTCCCTCCTCCCTCGACTCCCTCTATTCAACATGTTCTAGCCTCTCTTCACCCGTTATGTCCTCAACTCCCTCCACCCACAATGTCCTTGCTTCCCTCCACCTGCCATATCTTTGCCTCCCTCCACACATCCTGTTCTCGTCTCCCTCCACCAGCAAAGTCCGAACCTCCCTCCATCTACAATGTCTTTGCCTCCATCCACCCGCCATGTCTTCATCTCCCTCCATCTGCCATATTTTCGCCTCCTTCCATCCGCCATGTCCTCCCCTCCCTTCACCTACGGTGTCCTTGCCTCCCTCCCCCCTTCATGTCTTCAACTCCCTCCACCTATAATGCCCTTGTTTTCCTCCACCCACCATGTACTTGCCTCCTTTCACCTGCCATGTCTTCGCCTCTCTCCACCTGCCATGTCCTCGTCTCCTACTACTCGCAATGTCCTCGCCTCCCTCCATGTCCTTGCCTTCCTGCACCCACCATATCGTCGCTTCCCTCCACCCGCTTGTCCTTGCCTCCCTTCATCTACCATGTCCTTGCTTCCCTCCACCGACCATGTCCTTGCCTACCTCCACCCACCGTATCTTCGCCTCCCTGCACCTGCTATGTCCTAGCCTCCCTCAACTCACCATATCTTCGCCTCCCTCCGTACAATATGTCTTTGCCACCCTCCACCCACCATGTCCTTGCCTCCTTTCACAGGACTTTCCCCGCTATGTCTTCGCATCCCTTCACCTACAATATCCTAGCATCCTTCTACCTGCCTTGTCCTCGCCTTTCTCCGCCCACCCTATCCTCGCCTTTCTCCACCCGCCATATCCTCGGTTCCCTCCACCTACCATGTCTTTGCCTCCCTCCACCCACCATGTCCTCGCTTACTGCAACCCACCGTATCTTCGCCTCCCTCCACCTGCCTTTCCTTCGCCTCCCTCAACCCACCATATCTTTGCTTCCTTCCATCCAATATGTCATCACCTACCTCCACCAACTTGTCCTTGCTTCCTGTCACAGACCATGTCGTCGCCTCCCTCTACCCGCCGTATCTTCGCCTTTCTCCACCTAAAATATTCTAGAATCCCTCCACCCGCTATGTCCTCTCCTTCCTCAACCAGTCCTATCCTAGCTTTTCTCCACCTGTTATGTCCTCATCTTAATCCTCAAGCCATGTCCTCGCCTCCCTCCACCTAGAATGTCCTTGCCTCCCTCCAACCGCCATGTTCTCGCCTCCCGCCACATGCCATGCCCTCACCTTCCTCTACTCACCATACCCTCGCTTCCTGCATTTGCCATGTCTTCGCCTCCATCAACCCATCATGTCCTCACCTCTCACCAACGGCCATGTCCTCACCTCCCTCCACACACCATGTCCTCGCCTCCCTCCACCTACCAAGTCCTCGGCTCCTTCTACCTGCCAGTTCTTCGTCCCCCTTCCCTACAAAGTCTTGTCTCCCTCCACCCACCATATCCTCGCCTCCTTCTACCCGGCATGTCCTCGCCTCCCTCCACCTACAATGTCCTTGTTTCCCTCCATTCGCCATATCTTTGCCTGCCTCCACCCGCCCTGTCCTCGCCTCCCTCCATCAATAATGTCCTTGCCTCCCCCCACCTATAATGTCCTTGCCTACCTCCACCCGCCATGTCCTCGCCTTTCTGTACCCGCTCAGTCCTCGCCTTTCTCCACCCGTTATGTGCTCACTTTCCTCACCCGCCATGTCCTCGCCTCCCTCCACATACAATGTACTCGCTTCCCTCCACCCACCATGTCCTCGCCTCCATCCACCGGCAATGTCTTCGCCTCCCGACAAATGCCATGTGTTCCCCTCCCTCCACTCACCATATCCTCGCCTCCCGCCACCTATCATATCCTCGCTTCCCTCCGTCCACCATATACTTGCCTCCCTCCACCCACCATGCCCTCACCTCCCTGTACTTACAATGTCATCGCCTCCATCCACCAACCAAGTCCTAGCCTACAGCCACCTAAAATGTCCTTGTCCCCTCCACCCACCATATCCTCGCCTACCTCCATCTACAATGTCATTGAATCCCTCCACCCGCCATATCCTCGCTTTTCTCCACCAGCCATGTTCTCATCTTCCTCCACCAACAATGTCCTCCCTTCCCTCCATCTACAATATCCTTGCCTTCCACCACCCACCATGTCATGGTCTCCCTCCAGCCGACATGTCCTCGCCTATCTCCACCCGCCATGTCTTCGTGTAACATTATTTGCAATGTCTTCGCCTCCCTCCATCCACCATGTCCTAGCCTCCCTCCACCCACCATATCCTCACTTCTCTTCAACCGTCATGTCCTCGTCTCCCTCATCTTACCATGTCCTTGCCTCCCTCCACCCACCATGTCCTCACTTCCCTCTACCCGCCATGTCCACGCCTCCCTGCACATGTCACACGCTCACCTCCCTCCATCCGCCACATACTCGTCTCCCTCCACCTGCCATGTCCTTGTCTCCCTTCATCCACCATGTCCTCGTCTACTTCCACCTACAGTATCTTCGCCTCCCTCCACCTACTATTTCCTCCCCTCCCTCAACCTACAATATCTTCGCCTCTTTCCACCCACTATGTCCTCGCGTCCCTCCATCCATCAGATCTTTGCTTTTTTCCACAGTCCATGTCCTCGCTTCACTCTACCAGCCATGTCTTCGCCTCCCTCCACCTACATTGATATATATCATCCTCCACCTGCCATGTCCTCGCCTCTCTCTCTCTCTCTCTCCATCCGTTATGTCCTCACCTTCCTTCACCTGCCATGTCCTCTCCCTCATCCACCTACCATGTCCTCGCTTTCCTCCACCCACCATGTCCTCACCTCCCTCCCCTACAATATCCTTGTCTCCCTCCACCCTCCATGTCCTCGCCTACCTCCACCTACGATGTCCTTGCCTCTCTCCAGCCAACATGTCCTCGCCTCCCTCCATCCACCATATTCTTGCTTCCCTCTACCTAAAATGTCCTCGATTTCTCCACTCGCCATGTCCCTCCATCCCTCCACCAACCATATCCTTGCTTCCCTCCACCCGCTATGTTCTCGCCTCCCTCCACCTGCCATGTCCTTGCCTCCCTCCACCCACCATATCCTCGCTTACCTCTACCCATCATGTCCTCGTCTTACTCCACCCACCCAGTCCTCGCCTCTCTCTACCGTTATGTCCTCCCCTTCCTCCAACAGCCATCTCCTCGCCTCCCTCCACCCTCTATGACTTCACCTCCCTTAACCCATCATGTCCTTGCTTCCCTCCAAAGGCCATGTCTTTGCCTCCCTCTACCCACCATGTCTTCGCCTCCCTCCACCTACAATGTCCTAGCATCTCTCTACCCGCCTTGTCCTCGCCTTTCCCCACCCATCCTGTTCTCGCCTCTCTCCACTCGTATGTCCTCACCTTCCTCCACCCGCCATGTCCTCGCCTCCCTCCAACAACCAAGTCATAGCATCTCTTCACTTGAAATGTCCTTGCCTCCCTCCTTCCGCCATGTCCTCGCATTCCTCCACCTGCCATGTCCTCACCTCCCTCCACCCGCCATGTCCACGCCTTCCTTCACCTACAATACCCTTGCCTTCCTCCCCACGACATGTTCTCGCCTCCTTCCACCCATTATGCCCTCACCTTCTAACCGCTATGTCCTCACCTCCCTCCACCTTTGATATCGTTGTCTCCCTTCATCCACCATGTCCTTGCCTCCCTCTACCCGCCATGTTCTCGCCTCTCTCCACCCGCCATGTAACAGCCTCTCTCTATTCGCAATGTTCTCCCCTCCCTCCCTCCACCATGTCCTTCCCTCCCATCACCTATAATATTCTCTCTTCCCTCCACCCACCATGTCAACACCTGTCTCATCCTACCATGTCCTCGCCTCCCTCCAACCGCCATGTCCTCGCATTCCTTCCCTACAATATCCTTGTCTCCCTATGCCAGCCATATCTTCGCCTCCCTCCTCCCACCACGTCCTCGCCTCTCTTCACCCGTTGTGTCCTCGCCTCCCTCCACTGACATTGTCCTCACTTCCCTCCACCCGCCATATCCTTGCCTCACTCTACCCGCCATGCCATCGCCTCCTTCTCCCTACATTGTCCTCGCCTCCATCCACCAACCAAATCCTAGCCTCCCTCCACCTGCAATGTCCTTGCCTCGCTCCACCCGCCATGTCCTAGCCTCCCTCTACCCGCCATGTCTTCGCCTCCTTCAACCTACAATGTCCTAGCATCTCTCTACCCGCCTTGTTCTCGCCTTTCCCCACCCATCTTGTTCTTGCCTCTCTCCACTCGTTATGTCCTCACATTCCTCCACCCACCATATCCTCGCCTTCCTCCACCAACCAAGTCATAGCATCCCTTCCCATTAAAATGTCCTCGCCTCCCTCTACCCACCATATCCTCGCCTCCCTCAACCTACAACATCTTCGCCTCCCTCCACCCACTATGTCCTCGCCTCCCTCCATCCATCTTGTCCTTGCATCCCTCCATAGGCCATGTCCTCGCCTCACTCTATCCGCCATGTCTTCCCCTCCCCCCTCCTACAATGTTCTACCATCCCTCCACCCGCCATATCCTCGCCTCACTCCAACCGGTATGGCCACACCTTACTTCAACCGCCATAACATC
>JAUUDZ010444465.1:0-12948 GCA_032361705.1 Panulirus versicolor
GGATAGGGAGCTGTGGTTTCAATGCATTACACATGACAGATAGAGACTGAGTGTGAATGAATGTGGCCATTTTTGTCCGTTTTCCTGGCACTACCTCGCTGAAGCAGGGGGTAGCGATGCTGCTTCCTGTGGGGTGGGGTAGCACCTTGAATTGGATGAAGGCAAGCAAGTACGAATATGTACACGTATATATATATGTATATGTCTTTGTATGTATGTATATGTTGATATGTATATGGGCATTTATGTATATATATGTAAAAATGAGTGGATGGGCCATTCTTCGTCTGTTTCCTGACGCTACGTCGCTGATGCAGGAAACCGTGATCAAGTATAATGAAGGGGGTTAGTGAGAGAATTGCTCCCTGAGGAATTTCTTTGAAGAGCTTAAGGATTTTGGAGGTAAAGCCTTTGTGAGTGGAAACCTAATACCTTTCCCTTAGTATATCCCTGTGAGGAGCTATGGTTTGTCAGGTATTCATAATCCTGTCTATCCATTCATTACAGTGAATATTGGTAAAGTTGTTTTATTTTCATAAAGGAACAATTACTTATGCTCTAATCCTTTCAAATGATTACAGTGAACAAAAATTTGATTCAGGACCCTGAATCCAATATAGCTCAATGAAGTTTATGCAAGAAAGACAGCTTTGCAAACTAATGGTTTATATATAAATTTTTCTTTGTGTACAAAGGAATAACAAAATGCATTCTTTTACACAACTGTATTGAATAAAATTCCTAAGGATGCCAACTGTTAGAACAACTGACAGAAGTTCCCCATTGACAGAGTGTTAACAGAAGTTTGTACAATATCTACATTATCTACATCACATTCAAATAATCAAATTACAACACATCTATAAATCATTTCTACCACCAACAGTACTGCCTGTGTTAAAGAAAGAATTTCAAAAATGTTTTTCAAACTATTTAGCAAATGTTTTTTTTTACATGTATTCACCATTTCCAATGGTAGCAAGGTAGCGTTAAGAACAGAGGACTGAGCCTTAGCGGGAACAGCCTCACTTGGCCCCCATCTCTGTTCCTTCTTTTCAGAAAAAAAAAATTTAAAAAGTAAAATACTAAAAAGTTTGTATAAATAATCTTGATTTAAATTAACAAAATAAAGTATCAAGACAAGACAGTAATATCAGTTAACCCACATGGACCCTGTAGGCAAAGGTAGGCAGCTATTATTTTGAGGAAAAACAAGGCACATATGTCAACATTAATCAAATATAAACAACAATCTACATTCCTGTAAGTGTGACTATTCAAGTAAAGACAAATGGTAGAAAATTTTACTCAACAAACTTTTTTCATTAAAGATATCTCTGTTGTAGTGTAATATACAACTGTGAAAGTAGGCAAATGCCGAGCCTCAGCTAAAGCAGGTTCTACTACATATATATAAGAGTTTGAGGATGTACCACAAATATCTTAATGGGATACCATTTTCTTTGATACAGGTAATGGAATATTTGTAATACATGTTTACTTAGTACATTTGAAAGTAGTTCTGATTGATGAGTGCAAATTCAAGGACTGATGTCAAAGTAAACTTTGAAGGATATTAGTCATATAAATAATGATCTTCATTATCCTCAGAACAATGCCTACTAATTAAAAAAGCTTTCTATGATGTATACATATCTACCTCTGCATGTGCCTATGCTTAATGGTGAGCAATTGCAATGGTGAGCTCTCTTTTTCTTTATTAAAGTGCATAAGAAAAACATTTTCATTCAAAACGGTGAAAATGTGATCACAAACTAAACTACCCTTCTGTGATGCATACAGTCTCAGATTTTATCGAACCTGAACTTTCAGTGATCTGACAGACAAATTTCCAGTAGGGAAATGTTGCAGACTATATTCTAGCTATACTATAAATGTAAATCCACTGGTATATTTCTTGAGACCCACAGACAAATCTGCAGCAGGGAAATGTCTCAAATTAAATCTTAGTTGCACTTTACATTCATACCCACAGGGTACATTTTTTGTTAAATAAATAAATCTTATTGTCTTTTGACTCCTTCAATATAAAATATGAGGGCTAACAAAAGCTTCAGCCTTAGGCCCAGTGGCTCCTCAATCCACCACTCGGGACATATTCACATTCTACCTGCTGACAAACAAACTGGCAAGTCTAGCAGTCCAAGGAGGCTCATGTTACAGTTGTACACTACCAGCAATAAGGAAAACACCTAAGCATGAGAAAAAATTAAAGAAAAAATTCAAAATGTCATGTGACCTGTCCTACGAGGTGGTGGAAGGAGTGGACAAAGGATTAGTGGCTTTATTTACGAAATAAATTCTCAAGACAAAGTCATATTTCAAGGTTATTGCTCATTTGTCCACTCCCAGGAGTGTGTATAGTTCTTGAAAACACCGAAATACAGTATACTGTAACAGTAAAATAACTCTCAGGTAAAGAGCAGTGAACAAACATAAATTCAACTTATGAAGCACAAGATGTGGCTACCATGAGAACCAAATTATGTCGAAAATCATTATTTTTTTCATCTGGGTGAATGAATTGTGGCCTTAGAAAATTTACAGTCACCAAAGCAACCCTAGTGGCACACACTAAAGGGTATGAGATTCAAACTGTTGAAAGTCAGGGCCTACAAAGAAACTTGAAGTGGACAAACGTTGAGCCCTTCACAGAAAGGGTCAAAAAGGAATATTGTCAAACACTATCCAATTATTACAGCTTATGGGATGAAACCTATCCTTTAACTTTCAATGACTCCTGTGTTAGTGTTTACAGCAATTCCTAAATAACGAGTCAGCATAATATGCTTAATTACCAAAACTTTCTGCAGCTGCATCAGCACTATTAATGCTTTCAAAGAAAAGAAAAATATGCAAATAATATTATGGTAGGTAAATTGTGAAAAAACATTATCTCAGTTTAATAAATCTGCTGTAACACATCAAATCTCCTCAGTTTGATTTTTTACATATAATTATTTGAGAACATTACTACAGCTAGTAAGTTTCACATAGTTATCAAATGAATAAGCTTTGCTCAAGCAGTAACATGCAAGCACTTGGAATACATCAGTTTTAAAGCATATCAACAGAGATAATTCTAATTTCAGTATCTCCTATTCTAAAAAAAACTTTGCTGGTGAGATTCATGGAAAAATATATAAAAAAAAAAAAAGAACTTTATGAAGAGGCTACATTATGAAGAACAGCACCACTGTGCTGCTATGATCATTACATAAAGGCAGTCAATCCTAGGAATGGATGACTCATTAACTAAAAGTTAAAGGTATCTGTGGCTCAAATTGACTGAGTTTTCAAACTTCTTCTGCAACAATCGTGATGGCAAGTTTTCTAGTGGGCCACCTAAATGTTGCTGGCAGTGACACCTGAGAAAAAAAAAAATCAATAATGAAGGCAAGAAAAATTCTTTACATCTATACAGTGAAATTCTGACACCATACACAAAAATCTTTATTGCAGTCTGAGCTCAAAAATCAAGCTTCCCAAAATTCCAAAACACCTAATTCCTAACAAAGTTCAAAATTTTCAGAAATCTGGCACAGTTCCTACATTTTGGTCCATCCAGCTCAAAAAAAATTCAAGGATTTCCAAGTGCTACCTCACTAACACAAGAAACAGTAAAAAATATGAAGGAAAGAAAATTTTCATTCTTGAGTCTCTTGAGACCAGTGTGTGAAATGGAGGAGGTTAAATTTTAGTTTAATACTTTCATCCACATCCACTAAACCTAACCAGTGGCACATAATACAGTTGGTAACTTTTGGAGACATTTGTGGAACAAAACGTGCACTTTATATTGGATGAAATGCGATACTTTAAGCCAAGTTCTCCACTTTTTAAATTTATAGGAAGCTTGCCAGAATCTCTAAACAAACTTTCACTCATAGAACCTGAATGCTCCTCTGCATATTCTAATACCAAGATAACAGAAAACATATGTCAACCATTTTCAAGAATTTGTCAGTGGCCAATGAATCTATATGGCAACAACAATCCAGTTTCCATCCACATAAAGGATCATACAACCTCCTTTAATTAACTTTAAAACTTTTAGCAACTTTGTCTAAAATATTTTACTTGAAAAGTTCTTAATTTGGGAGGCCCATGCCAATTATCCATCAAAAGTCCTGCCAAAAAATTCTGCCTCCTCTTTAGATGGTTCAAGAATGCCTTTCCATAATACACCTGGAATTGCTGATCTTTAGCTAATCTGAAATGTAGTTGCACTTTTTTGTTCAGAAATTCAAACCAAATTCATCAGCCCTATTAGTAATCCTATCAACAACAGCTTAAAGCATATCACAGCAACTTCAGATGTCAATGGGCAATATACAGGCAAATCATCAACAAAGAGGGACAATCTAACATACCCTGGATTAGTGTTTACAACATTATCAAAAGTAGCACTGAAGCAGCCAACACTTTCACATACCCTGCAGCACACCTTCCAGTGGGATTTCTCTTGAATACGTACTACCAGCCCTCACCTTAATTATCTGCTTTTCAAAAACTGTTTGATAAACCTTAATAGACTGCCTCGATGGCCTTTTTCATTGAGCTGCATAGTAATGCCATAACTCTAAGTAGTATTACAGGCTTTCTCTAAATCAATTAATATGGCTATGTTTAGATGATCAGCAAATCCTTCATGAATGTCATCTGATATTCATATCAAGGACTATGTGGTAGATCAAAACTTTGTTTCCAATTTCCCACATCAGCAAGGTAGCACCAGGAACTGACAAAGAAATGGCCCCATATAGTTACATACCCTGTTTCAGCCCACTCACAGCACGTCATCCCCTGTAAACCACATCGCTCCAATTTTTTATCCCTTGCATGCCTTTTACCCTCATGCATGTTCAGGCACCAAGCACTCTAAATCTTATTCACTCCATCCTTCCATCTCCAATTTAGTCTCCCACTTATCCTTTCCCCTTCACTTCTGACACATGTATCCTCTTTGACAAACCTCCATTTCAGCACACCCCTCTCTTACCTTATTATTTTTCGATCAACCTTCCTTAAATCACATATTGTCCTCAGACATTTCATTTTCCGACACATTCATTCTCTTCCATATATTTTCCTCTATAGCCCATGCTTGACATCCATATATCAGTGGGACTACTATACTTTCAAATATATCCATTTTCTCCTTTACAGATAGTGACCACTATTTCCACACATTCCTTGATACTCCCACAACCTTCTCTTCCTCACCCACCCTATGACTCATCTCAGTTTCCATGGTTCCATTCACTGCCATGTTTATTCCCAGATATCTAAAATACCATACTTCTTACAATTTTCTCCATTCAAACTAACCTCTCTCTTTGTAATGTTAAACCTTATAACTTTGTTTTTATGAATGTTTTTTTCTCAACTTTCTCCTTTCACATACTCTCCTAAACTCAGATGCCAACTTCTGAGGGATAACATTATTTCTTTCATGGTACCAAACGAATCCACCATCAATCAGTTTTTCCATCATTATGCAAAGACAACTTGTCAGTGCAATAATTCCACAGCCTGTAGCAACGGTATGATTTTTACCTCATATAAAAATGACACAAAAGGGAAACCTTACTACTAACTGGAAGAACACTAAGCATTCATATAAACTTAAATAAATCTAACAAAAATTCTATGGAAGGTTAAGATGTTTTAATATATCATAGTGTATTTCATCCCAACCAGGGTAAGAAGCTCCAGTGTGTGACTTAGCTGATATGAATTCTTTCATATGAAATGTCTTATTGTAGTCCTCTTCCTTATTAGAGGAGACACAGGGGAAAGTCCTCAGTCTAATTTCATGGAACTCCCTGATACAGTACCAATACTCTTATCACTACTACTATCACTACATATTCTACTGCTATTGCTACTTTTGCTGTTGTTACTACTATTGGCACCACCAGTATTCAAGATGATTACCTCTTCAGGATCTGCAAGATCTGCTAAATCTGTTGCCATAACAGGAAAGAAATCATCAGGTATGAATATCTGGAGCCAAGGACCACGAACAGCATATGGACAACCAGCATCCACAAAAGCACCAGCCACACCGGGTGGGACTAGAGTTACGGCACCAACATCAACAACGGATTTAAAGGTGAAATGTCGACCATGCTTTAGCCGTCCCCTGTGTAAAGATAAAGTTTTAATCAGCACATGAAACATAAATAGGTAGAAAAAGATTATCTGTAAATCATACTCTCCAAGAGTTTACATATGACATTCAACCTCTGTTAATTTTTTTAGTTATCTGAAAAAATGATAAATGAACCTCACCATGTGTTTCCCCTATGAGACTTAAATTCAAACATACACATGAACAGCAACTTTACCAATACAAAATATCATTTACTATACACAACTGCTTATGCTTTTTTTGAATGACAATATTTTGACAATTGTACATTTACTAAAGGTCTGTTGGTAAACATAGGTACTTATTTCAAATATCAACAATGGAAGTAATTCTGAAGTGTACATATGTATGTATTTAAAAGAATAAGTAAATGTCATCAAGTAAAATTATGTTAATATTAGTAAATAGTTATCCATGTGCACAGGACAGTGATAATAAGTGGAGACTGCTGCTGTGGTCAACCCCTTGACAGGAGTTTCCAGAGCGAATTGGCATGATAGATATAGATAATTATATAGGGGAGAAAGATACTGCCCATGTATCACCTACATGTCATAAAAGAAAACCCAAAGAAGTGAGAGCGAGGGGCTGGAAATCCTCCCCTCCTGCATTACTTCCCAAAAGGGACAAAGGAAGCAGCTAAGTAAGGATTTTTCCTCTAAGGCTCAATCATCCATTCTTGATGCTAACTTGCTAATGAAGGATATGGCAAACATGTAAGAAAAAAATGCATAAACAGAAACCATAAATAGTTATAAAAGTCATTTCATGAAAACGGGTCACTTGCCACTGCTCTGATTGTAACTCCTTCCACCCCACTTCTCACCTCCAACTTCTCAAGGGAATTATGCCTTATCTTCTGGGCTGCTTCAGGGCCAAGCTTACTTGGGTTTTCTGTATTCTTTAATTTCACATGCTTAATTGGTTTCTCTGTATTCTTTAATGTCACATGTTCCAAATATATTGTTAAGGGTCATGGGTGAAACTGTATCATAAGTTTACAACCTGCTGTACCTTAACAACTCCTCTTCCCTCCAAGCATCACCCTCACTAGTGCCTTTACACATTAACTTTACCGTTATACCATGACCTTATGAGTGTTTTATCTCACCTTTTTGTCCAAATCCTTTACTTTTACATGTATTCTCTTCACTTCGAGAGAAAAACAGTTAATTTGAAAATTTCATCTTTTTGTCATATCAATAATCTAGAGGAATTCTGGGGACTATCAAGAAAAATCATGGCACTACTTGCATGGCTTTGCACTTTCATCACAAGAGATGCAAGTTCAATTACACAGCTGGAAATAGTTGTTATGGTGCTATTTGTTATATCTTCACAGAGCCTGTCACTCTTGCCATGTCAAAGTCCATGACTTGGTATCCAATGCCTAAAACTAGCTTACCCTGGATACCTAAAATGTTGCCATCTTATAACATTTGGGAATCATTTGAAAGAGGATAATTTCAATTCTAAAGACTGACCTAAGAGCAAGAGGTAGAAGAGCTCCAGACTCAAGGTTGATTGTGAGGTGCACAGACTCCAACCTCCGAGTGACAAACAACTCCGCTGAATCTGTGGTGGCTACATTGCCCTCTACATCTCCTTCACTGTTTAAAAAGATATATCATTCTCTGCTGCTATGAAAGCAATCAGTAACAAAAATGCATAAATATATATCTATTTTTCTAACTAAAGTTTAACAATGCTCTTTTGCAGTCTATCTAATTTCTACATCACTTAAAAAGAAGCTTGAAGTTGAAATTTATTCATAATCATCTAACTTTCAAGCCTTACATAGAAAAAGGTTAGTATTAAACAAATATCTATTGTAGTCTACATTTCTAATATATTTTCAAAACTTATAAATACTGAATTTATCCCAAATTCAGTTTTTACATCACATATATCAAATGTTTACTATTTCATTCAAGCTTATTATGTGACTGTTACATAATAAAGAATTCAGTCCACATCTCATGAAGGCAAACTTTATGGTTAAGCATACCTGCCATCCTTCCCTTCTATTGTACCATGATTAATACAGCCCTTATTTGCACCTTGCATGAGACCTTTCTGTAGGGTACTCTTTATCTGTTCACTCTCCACATGTGTTATTCGTGGAGATGACTCAGATTCTCGATCAGTGTCTATCCTTGGTGAAAGCAGGGAACTTGGATCCTGTGAAAAAGTAACCAACCTCATAAACTTAGTACAATATTCTAATTAAAGTAAGCTAGTACATAAAGTAATATCTTAATTCTTTCAACAACACTGCTGCTCTTGTCCCTTGCCTTGGATAAAGAAGCAAAAAGAAGTAAGTTGGTCCACATAAATTTTCAGGAAATACATCATCATAAAAACTAATGTGCAAAAGCTCATGCCAATGCAGAAAAGTAACAGGGACTAAGTGAAAAAGTATAAGAATTAATGAAATAATTATTTGGGTATGACTAGTAAAGTGCGAGAGGTTTAGTGTATGGAATAGTGGCAAAAAAAAGGATTAGAAAAAGCTAAACAGGGAAAGCAGAGATAAGCAAGAATGATTTTAAGAAGCAAGTGGTTGTGTGGATGAGAACTTCACCAAAATAATGCTTGATGGAAAAATGCTGAAATATAAAATGTCAGCATGCAGCAATCATCTATCTTAAAAGAGCTCTCACAGTTATCAGAGGTGGACTGTTGAACATGTAACAGTTCTGTTGGGTGGCTTCCATGACACAGTGAAGTAACTCAGTGAGTCAAAAGAAGACCTGCCACAGTTACATGCTTAGATGCAGAGCCCAATTTCCTCAAACTTGGTGAATTTGCAAAGCATCCTGACTTTGCCATCATTCAGCCATGAAAGAATAACAGGCAGCTGCTCTGGGGCTGACTATACATACATCTCCACTCTTGCTTTGCCTTACCTTTTAGCAATCTGTAAGCTCCAGTGATGCTATCCATGAAAGAAAAAAGTACATATGAGCCCCTGTCAGTGGCACCTTGTTTACCATATTTTTTTAACAAACTGGCTCAAAAATGTCACACTAAAATTTTTGTCCCAACTGGATCAGAGATGCTTAGCATAGAGAAGAGATTCTCTTAAGCTCCTTACTGAGCTAGCAACACTCATTAAAATCACCTGCCTGATACAAGAACTGTAAGAAACTGCTTAATTTTCAGAAACTCAAGCAGACCTGATCTGGCCTTGTTTCCCGGGAACTGGAAATGCCAATGAAAAAATATCAACTTCATTGCAGAGTCTTTTACCATATTACCATAAGATAAATAACAGAGTAAACACATGGAAATAGTACACCTTCCTGAAGGGGACATACAACCAAGAAGGGCAAACTAAAAATTCTAGACTAAAGCCATCTGACTGGGTCCTTCGGGTAAATCATCTCTCTCCAGTTGAAATCTTTTTCTTTCATTACCCTACCCTTAGTAGTAGTGCACTTACTAAGAAATGTACCATTACATAAAATCAATTGTGTGGCAAAAAAAAAAAAAAAAGAGTAGTTGAGATAGCTAAAGAGAGTTTCCTGATACAGTTTGGACATATGGAGTGAGTGAAGAAAGGTTGACAAAGAGGACATAAGTATCAGGAGTGGAGGGATCAAGAAGAGGAACGAGGAGGACAGGGAGACCAAATTTGAGATGGAAGGATGGATTGAAAAAGATTTTGATCGACTGGGGCCTGAAAATACAGAAGGGCGAAAGGCATGCATCGGATAGAGTGCATTAGAATGATGTGGTATACTGGAGTCAACATGGATTGAACCAGGACATGTAAAGCATTCGGGGTAAACCATGGAAAGTTCTGCAGGGCCAGGTTGTGAATATGGAACATTTTGTATGACTGTTAGAGAATATATGAGCGGATGTGGCCTTTCTTCATCTGATCTTGGTGCTACCTTGTTGACATGGGAAACAGTGATCAAATATGAAAAAATACTACTAAAAAATATCTAACTACTACATTCTCTATTATGAATACAAGATAATGCCCATGAAATATTCAAAATTACTTTCATAACATACTACTGCAGGAGCTGCTATATGACAAAAAATCTTCCATTTCCACACAATTTTTGTACGAGATCTAAAATCATACTAGACCCCAAAAACCACCTGGTATATCAGAAAAATTACTGCCAGAGTTAGTCATGAAAGAAAATATATGACTATAAGTGACTGCTCTTCATGCAACATACAAGTGCCATACCTCTACTATTAATGAAAGAGAAGATTAAGATTCCTACCTCCTGCTTCTATCTATTGCTTCTACTATTTTGCCAAAAGGGAGGGATAGTCCATAACATTCACCTTTCTTAACAACTCAACTGTTATAAAAACACGTATGGTTCTACAACTTATAATACATGGTGGTAGAAGTCTTGTCATCTGAACCTAATCAGACCTCAAGATGCTCTGCATTGTTATACAAGAACGCAAATATGGCTGACACCTAGATAAATGAGACTATACAGCCACAGAAAAGGAATTTTACTTTTCAGTAAATTGCTCAGTTTCAAATTCACCCCATCAGCCCTGAGACATATTGAATAAAGTTAAGATATTCAATATGCAGTGTACTCATCTCTTGTCAAGTCCCAAGCTGTTTACTTTAATGATGTCTGCCACTAAACAAATCTTATGTTCTACAAGGAAACCACTTTAGGATAACATGTTATACAAGTCAACTCAAAATGAATCACATCAGTTGCAATGCAATCTGTGGTGTGATGACCTAGAGTTATAACCCACATTTAGGAAATTCACGTGACTACATGTACCACTGTCCCAGCCTACTGCAAGACCCTATCTTGGCAGCAAACAGTAGTAGCAATATAGTGCAAAAGAATAAAAGAAAGGGACAAACTATACTCATCTGCTTTTATTTGAAAAAGGCAAAAGACAACTAATTATTCCCCTTTCATGTCCTCACTAATAGGTGATGCATGCTGAAACATCCCACCTGAATTCCTAGTTAAGCAAGACAAAGAACCAACCACTGAGAAAGGGCATTAAAAAAGGATGTTTCCTGACTGTAAGAATAGTGATGTTATGTTGTTGATACAGCATGTTTCTATTCAATGATCAAAGAACAGCTGCTATGACCAATATCTAACTACCTATCTAACTCCATTCCCAATTTTCATTCGGATCCAGTAAATACAGCCTTTGAAATCATTCAAACATCCTCAATGCATGCCCAGCATGTGAACTATGGACTTCCAAACTTATATAAGGGCTTCTTTCTCTTCCATTTTGCAGATTAAGTGACCTGCCATGTGAGATCAATGTATCATTTAAACACCTTCATACACAAAATGCTTTCCTAAGACATAATCCCCTGTCAACCGTCAAACAACTTCATCTAGATCAAACCCATTTAGCCAAAATTCCCAGCTTTCTGTTATGAAAGAACAATTTTACAAGAACCAGTAACTATAGTTATATAATGTTCTACTATATTTTGTACACAACAGTTATGTAAAGCTGCCCAAAATTCTCATACATCATGATACAAATCATCTAAATCAGCTGCAGCCAAAACGCAGGGGGGGATGCACTATCACCAGGCATTTTTCTTATACACTGTAAAGAAAAAATCTAAATTACAAAGTGCAAAAGCATACAGTACATTAATTACAGGGGAAAATCATAGTATTATTCATTGAAAAAATCCATGATTTTCAAAGTATTAAATTCATCCTTATGCATCACTGCATGTAACATGTCAATAATTTTCCTCAAAACATAATAAATACTTAATATATATACTAAGAAAGTACTCAGGAAAGGCAGGGAGTGTATGGAAAAGGTGCTTCCTTTGAAGCATTTGAGTGAAATATACTAGGGAGAAAGAGAGGGAACTGTATGTGGCATTTTCGGATCCATAGACTGACAAGGAGGCCTTGTGGAGTGGTGAAAGCCTTACATAAGATGAAAGGTGAATGGTATTGCACTTGAATTTTGTAAGAAGGATGGCGACTGTTGTTGATCGGTTAGTCTGGATTTTTAATGTATGTACTGATCATGGTGAGGTGTCTGAGGATTAGCTGAATGCATGTAAAGTGCCACTCTTTAAAGGAATCCTAATCATCCAATCAACAACACAGTCACTTCCTTTCTTAAGAAATATAAATACAACCATCCATTCTAGCCACTTCGCCACATTTCATCACCTCTTTTCACCACACCACTAGTCATGACTTTATCACTTCAACTACTTCCCTGACCCAAACACCCTTCTTTTGTCACCCTATCCCAAACACCCTTCATTTGTCACCCTATCACCAAACAAATTCAAAAATTCTACAAAGTACTCACTCCATCTCCACTTCATCTTAAACTAATGGACTTTATATTTTTGAGTACCTCGACATGAATCAGTAAAAGAATTTTTTTTTTATTCACTGGAGGGGTAAACCAAAGACATTACATCAAAAGAGACAGCGATAAAGTATAATAATATCTATTTATTTAGTATACTTTGTCACTGACTCCTGCGTTAGCAAGGTAGCACAAGTAAACAGATGAAAGAATGGCCCAGCCCACCCACATACACATGTATATACATAAACATCCACACACGCAAATATACATACCTATACATCTCAGTATATATATACACCCACAGACATATACACATATACACACATATACACATGTACAAAATTGACTTGTCCCAATTGTCCCAACTGACTTGTCCCTCAACCCTACTGTACCTAATAACCTTGCTCTTATTCACATTTACTCTCAACTTTCTTCTTTCACAC
>JAUUDZ010444487.1:0-12947 GCA_032361705.1 Panulirus versicolor
GGACTGCAGGCTAAGGGAACATACACGTCCAGTAATTGATAAACATATATTTACGTCAAGTCACCACTGCCCATTTTCTCTTACTTTCCAACTTGTGGACAATTTGATGTTATCAATAAATGAAGTGTGGGTGGGAGCTCTAGCTCCTGGGGCTTCCGCTCGTCACCAGCCGACGGCACTCCAGTTATTCTTTGTGTTACATTACTTGTTAATTTGCATACCACTAGCCTGTACAGCCTGGGTGATACGATATGTAATTAAACTGGTCATTACGGACTAAGATGACATCCTCTACCGTCTGACTTCCTTATGCTGACTACGAATCAGTGAAGAGACTGGAAGCCCTTGAGTATGATGGCCTATGACCTTTGACCTAACCCTGGCGAACACTGAGATGGGCACTGAGTCAGAATAGCAAGGAATAAAGAATGTTGATGAGGTAGAATGAAACTAGGTAAGGAAGCCATAGACATCAGCACTGTCTCAGGCCTTTCTGACAGTGACAGGAAATAGGTCATTCACTGTCGGGCCCAAGACCACAGCAGTCACTGCAAGGCGGTGCTTGTGAAGGTGTTGAATCACATGCAGGGCGGACGAGGGAGACCACGCACGGTCAGTATGAGGCCGAGCACGTAGCAGAGAGCCAGGCTTGGCTTGGCCGGGTAGGAGGGCAGCGCAAACCAGACATAACCAGCGGTATAACCAGATGGATCTAGTGCCCCATGGTCGACCAGGTGGATTTAGGTGTCCCAGGGTCGACCAGATGGATGTAGCACCACAGTTATCTCAGAGTCTACCAGGTAGATCCTGGATGGCTTCTGGAAGGTTTCTTTATTACTGATGTGTCGAGTCTTGGTGGTTGCCAGTGGATGGTTCATAGGTGTCATCCTGGCCAGTAGTGCACCGGTGATCGTGACGTTCAGTCTGGTGAATCTCTTGCCTGATGTTCCGAGTCTTACTTTTATCTGTGATCTGATGAGGTTTCTGACCGCTGATCTAATGGTAAGATAAGTAAGTGTTGTGATGGGTGTTGTGAACAATGTTCTGATGGTGCTGTGAGTATGCTCAATGTCGCACCATTTTGCTCAAGAGATGCAACGCGCTTTGGTTCATTGCTAAAGACGTTAGCGTTGTGGTCGCCGTTTCTCCTGAAAGTATATTCTCAGAGCGTAGCAGCAGCAGCAGGAGGAGTGGTGGCCCGTGTGTCCTGGGCCAGGCCTCACGCTGGTCCCGCTCAGTCCCTTGCAGCGTTGGGTTGCGACCCTCAGGGACGGAGGAAGAAATGTAGGACTAGTGAAGCCGTAGCGAGGGTCAAGCTTCAGTGTTACAGAGGGAGGTTCTGGGACGACGGGCCGCTCAATCAAGGCTTACTGGCAAGCTGCTCAGCACCAGTGCAACCTTGGTACAGCTTGAGGAACGGATGTGGCCCGCCTGCGTCCTGTACGCGTGGTTCACATGCACCCGCCTGTGGTAACATGGAAGGGGTCGCTCCTACCGACGACGATAATGGTTCTGGTTCCCGGGGTCAGCCTTAACACTTGATATACCTCCCCCCACCCACCCCCTCACCAGTCCTTGCTTTAATCATTTGTAGTCAGTGAGACTGTGATGGTAACCCGGTGTTCTGATGGTTCTGATGCCGGGGGTCATGATAGTTACTCTTAGTGTCCCTCTGATAACTGTTACTATGTGTAATCTCTCGGTTATTTGGACTGGTTGTCCGGTGTATCAGTACTGTAGTTGTCACCTCTATAGGTCTGAGCACTCACCCTGATCGATACTGTTCATTGTGATTGCCATCCAGGAGATCGTAGCGAGAGACAAGCCCGTACATGTCCGACCATAACCCGGTGGTTATCCTGACTGACACCCTGACAGACGCCAGATATCTTAACGAGGATAACGTGATCGAGACGTTGGCTGGTGGTGTATGTCGCCTCACATCCGGGCACATGGTTCAGGTGGGTTACTTCAGGGGATGTTTGTCTCAAGAATGACTCGTAGCTTGAACCACATGTTGTTCTGACGGCCGGCTGCCGTGACGTGTGTGTGTGTGTGTGTGTGTGTGTGTGTGTGTGTGTGTGTGTGTATTTGTGTGGTGTGTACTTTCATGGAGCAGGGGAACATTATAAACACCCGAACTTGGCAAAGGCTCCAGTCCTCGTGAACTGTACCTTCTATACATAGTAAAGTAATGATTACGTACCTGATCGCATATCATACATCGCATATCATACATCCTGTATGATGTACGGGAAGCAGATCCTATCGTCCATAACCAAGCCCCACACACATACCATGGTTCAGTTCACTGAGAGGACGTCGTTCCTATCCTCCGCATCGATCCTCTTCATTCTGTCCCTTGCACGTCTCTGGACCTCCTGAATCTTCATGCTCTCATGAAAGTCTTCTTCAACCCATCCACCCATCTCTTCTTTCTCCCCCGCCCTCCTGCTCTCTGCTTCTGATATATAGATCTTCTTAGTTTGTCTCTCCTTCTTTCTCTCCTATTCATTTGTGGGAATCATTTCAGCACACCTTGGGCCGACCTGTTAATCACACCACACGCACCACCAGAACTCTCTCTGACACTGTTTATTTCTCACAGGATCAACCCGTCTCACGCCACATATCGTCATCAATCCTTTCATGTTCAGCACATTCAACCTCCTGTATTCTTTTCCACGTATGGTCCAAGATCCTCACCTATATACAAAGGCAATATACAAGCATTCCGTCAGTTCTTAGACAACTCAGCTTAGGGCCCTACGAACGACGAACAGCCTGACTCTCGGTGACACCAGTTTCATTCACTCCCACATCTCTACTTATGCAAGTCTGTCAATTCTTCAGTTCTTTTCACTTTCCCGTTTGCCATGTCTTCCTCACTACTGATACCATTTCCTCCCAGAAGCACCACACTCGCCTTCCTGTGGTTTTCTTCACTCATTTTTTCTGGGCATGTCTGTGTACTGACTACTTTTCCAAGCCTGCTCATTTTGTCCATTTCTTTTACATGTACCATAAGTCATCTATCTTTTCCTAAACTCACCACAAACCTCACTAACGAGGAATGACCCAACAATCGACCTACTGCCAATTTCAGCAAGTTCACAACCAGTAACCTAACCTGTGCATTTATGTGTGCGATAATCTACTACCAAAGACATTGTCGGTAGGTTATGTGTGGACCCATCGTCTTTACCCTGGCCTTGGCAAACGAGGGTCTGAGATGTAGTCTCCATTATTACAGACAGGAACACTCGACTGACTGGTTATGACACATCGCGAGCTAGAGTGCCTCAAGCACCAACACAAACACACGTCGTGCAGTAGTTAACGTTGAGATCCAGCAATCCATCGGGCCCGGGTTCGGATCCCGGGACAAGGCGGTCGGATCACAGCCGACCCAGCTGATCATCCACCAACTTAGGGTTAATCGATACATAGGTCCCGGACGCTAGTTGGGGCGCGTATGTGTGAGCAAACATGAGGTCAAGACGTGCTGTAATATGTACAAGGTTAAGAGACAAGTGTAAATTTCACCTTCTCTTACCACAACAATAGTAACAAACAGTATATTGTTAACCAGACCCACACAGCCTGATGCGTCTTCATAAACTCTCCATCACGTGGAGTTGTTGACCATCCGGTGTGTGCTGGGAACACCTTGTTCACTGAGCCAGTAGTAGAGTGTGGGTGAGGAGTGCGTCAGGCGGTGGCCATATCTGCGCGTCACATCTGTTGACCTCATTGGATGTTGAGGCTTGACCCAGGTTACTGGGGTAGGGTGCGGGGCCCCCACTGTTATCTGTGGAAATGCTGTTAACTAATGATATAACTTAACACATAATTACAATAATTATTCTCTCATTTCTCCGTTATTGATTACACTCATATATATCTAATTACGTACATAACTAGAGTGTTTTCTTAACTCATAATCACTGACACTTGTTTCCAATATCTATAATAAGGCCCAAGTAAGATGTAAGAGGTATTGGCATTGTTATATAGCTTGAGCGCGAGGATAATACACAAAGGAAATTAGCATCATTTATGCACTGGGACTTTATGCTCAATCTGTTCATATTGCAAGTATCGCCTGGATCGTTTTAAGTTAGCTATTTACCATGTATTTTGGGGTCAGCATACTTATATACACAGTGATTTCCTGGGGAAAAATGTAGATACTCATATGGACTCCCGTGGTGTAGCGGTTAAAGTTCCTGACCATGACGCATTCACGGGCCGCCCAGGGTCGAACGCAAATCCTGATTGTAGCAGTTGGTCCACAGTCAATCAAGCTGGTTATCCACCCCTGAAGGCTAGTTGATAGAATGAGTACCTGGCTCAGCTAACATGAAAATTAAAAGTAGTGTTTTTGTTATTTTTGATTTAATTTGCGTTCCCTTGAGTTACCAGCACACCAGAGCTGTATCATCAGCAAACAACAATGACTTACATCCCAGCTCCTCTCATCCCGTGCAGACTGAGTATATATATATAAACTTAATAAACAAAACGTTAGCTAGCTTCACTTCTGGCTCAGGTGTTGCGAATGAGTCAGGCTACACATTATCATGCTTCAACGAAAGCTAAAGTTTTTAATCTCGGGCCTAAGGGCCGGGCAGCTGAGCTTGTACAAATATCCTAATCTGCTGGAATTTCGTCCATCAGGGTGAGAAAGTTAGATCTCTTAGATAAATCTGTGTAAGATGACCTCATTCCATCGACCTACGTACGTTGGGGAACGTATTATGTCTCAAAATGTGATTGTGTTTATAAAGAATATTTCATCCATCCTGCTTAACAATGCGAGAGAGGCTTAGGGACGGGAAACGCACCACCACTCAAGAAACACATTCTGTCTCAAGATCTTAACTTACACACACTCGCTATAACCATAAACCTGACCCACTTACTCTCGTACATTTAAAACCCTCACACACTTACCCACTGTAGGCTGTCGCTACGCACACACACTTACCCACTGTAGGCTGTCGCTACGCACACACACTTACCCACTGTAGGCTGTCGCTACGCACACATACTGGTGTCAAGGTGTTGAGTGGGTAGCTTCGTGTCATCGTGATTTGTTAGAGTGGCTTAACCATCGTTGACACCACCACACAATGTATCAGATTTGTGGAGGTTCGGGTATTGTAGGAACTACACTTCATATAGTAGCTCAGACATACAGCGTAGAGGCTAACAGGTGTTTCCCTCATATAAAGTACAAAAACCAGGGGCTTAAAGGGAAGGTCTCCTGTCCAAACATGCAGCAGTACTGAATAATTTAGATGTCTTGAGTGAGTGAATCCGCATATTTGCAAGTGTGTGACTGGTGAAAATATTGAAGAGCTCTGGTGATTTCCCCGGGGAACTTCATGCTATTTCCTGCTTGTAGGAAAAATTATTCTGAGCGGCTCTCATTATCATTCATACAAGGCAAAACACAACTCTGAACCTGGTGATTTTTTTTTACTAGAATTTGACGCAAGTTCGGTAATCATAATGAAAACTTAGCCAAGTACTTTCTTGTTTAGAGACGAGCTGTTCGTACTTCTGCATCTTGTCCAGAAGTACTGAAATACATTGTGCAGTGTTGACCCCCTGAACACAGCGGTACGACCTTGGAGCACGACACTTGAATGTCATGACCATGTACGTGACCTGACCCTTGAGGGGCACGGTAAAGACCAGTGGTCGTACTATCGTACCCTAGGATCGTACCGTCGTGCTAAAGGGTCGTACCTTTGTGCTCAAAGGTCATATCTTCGTGCTCATTTGGTTGTGCCGTCTTACTCAATGGGTCATGTGAAGTTATAGTTACAGCTAAGAAATCGAATCTATGAAGGCACATTATTCTGTAGCATTACAATCTTCCTGTAATGTATAGTTAACAAATACAGATCATGACTGAATAATTCTAAACGCAACGTTACACATATGAAATACAATAAACAAAATGGGTACCAGTAGTTAGACAAGTTGCATGTGTTCGTCTTCATATATTCAAAAAAGAATTGTATATCTTTCATCGCTGTGTTAATGTACAACAATTCTAAAATATCAGTTCCATGTTTTTTATCATTCAAATTTTCCGCCTTACATTTTTCACCTAAGTTTATACAGTTTTTAACTTTTCACCTTTACGTTATAACCTCGAACACGCTCACTTGGCCAATCTATTTTCCCTGATCCATAATCTCGCAATCTGTGAACCCTAACAGTCGTTGTTCATGTTGTTCACATGTTCCAGTTCAGTGTTTCAAACCGGTTTTTCATACACGAGTGTCCTTCGCATGCCATATACAACACCCCGAGGTTGTTAGCTTGGCAGTAATTAATTTAAGAATAATAAGGGAAAAATGTACGACAGGAAACAGTGTAACACTGAACTTTGTGTTGGCTATTACGATCCCATATGTCCTGCTATAGAGGTTACCTATATGTCTTTTGTGAAGGAATTATGAAGACACAAGCTGTTGTGTCTGACTGAAGCTGTGAGTCTGGCATAATACGAAGCTTCGATGACGTTTAGATCTGACCTTCTGACCATGAAGCTAAAGCTCAAGTCTTCATCCAGTGATACTGGGCGATTCTTCTCTACTGTGTGTCCCAGACGGTGAGTAGGAAGAGGAAGAGGGGGAGGAGGAGGAGGGGAAGGAGGTTTATTTTACCCAAACGAAGCAGAGAAGCAACCAGCTCAACTGCTTCGTGAAAACCCTCATATTTTGAAGCGCTTATAGGATCTGTATCCTAAACATGTTTACATGTAAACAGGGGTATCTGAGGTTAAGAAGGATAGACTGATGAATTTCCAGAAATTCCAATCCCTAAATAGTCTAAGTAAGTCTTATCCCAGAGGAAAATAAGCTTTATCTTGGTGATCTGTACTACACACTGGAGGCTCCGCAGAGGCCTTCCCTCTACCCGCAGAGGATTATAGACCTTCTGGTGGCCTGTGACTCTAGTCAATAATCATTTCTTTCTTCCAAACAAAAAGAATGACAACGAACATAGCAAGCGTCGTGGGTATAGCCATACTAGATGGTGTATGCATGTGGCAACAGAGGCATTCGGTCCTCGTCTCCCTCGAACCACTAGCCGCTGAGGGAATAAGCAGAAGACTGATGATGAACCGGTGGTCTTCCACCTACTTTATCTGCAAGTCATCCTGCGGAAAGGACATGAAAAGTCTCCCCTCCGACTTATTCCGCGAACACGGGATGGAGATGTGGTAGCAAGAGGGAACAGCTCTGAACATGTCTTAACCCTTTTGCAAATATATCTGGAACTGCGTCTCTTTCTCCTTCAGACTCGCATCCTCCCCAAAAGAAATCTTGAAAAGTTCTACTTCTTTTGAAAACTTAAAACCTCTCGGCAGATTAGTACTTTTTCCAGGCTAATGCCAAGTTAAATGACCGTCCCAGTAACCCAGGTCCAGTGCGAGGGCTTCCTCAGTAACCCTGGTTCATGGTATTGAGTACTGAGCTACAACCTTGAGCACGATGGTACGACCCTTGTCTATCATGGCCTAGCGTGTGACCCCACCCATAAGAGTCAAGGTAAAGGTCAGCCCATCATACCCAAGGGTCGTACCGTCGTGCTCGAGGGTCGTACCGTCTTGTTCAAGGGTCGTACCCTCTTGGTTATGGACTGTTCCGTCGTGTTCTGGCGGTAAGGACATGCGTACATGTTATAGTGCGAGCGTAGACATGCACGTAACACATGTAAATCTTCTGGTTCTTAAATGGATGAAAGGTTACATGTATCTTACGACCAATCAGAGCACCTGCAGTCCTAGGATTGCCTGTATACTGAGTTCAGTCAGGTTAGGTTAGGTTAGGGTGAACACCCCTAGTCTAGCCGAACCAAGCCTGGCCCAGAATAACGATGAAGGGTTCGAATCTTCAGGTAATCCCAGACCTGCTGGTGATGTTCCCGTTGGCCGTGATGCTTCGTTTGTTCCGGAACCCCCGCCAGGCCTTGGTTCGTGCCGAGCCGGCGTCATTCGAGACACTAAGTTCGAAGCTTTGCCCCTAGTGAGACAAATCTCAACAGCTTAATGTAGTGCAAATTGCAAAATTCCTGTGCATGATGATGAAGCAAGGGAGGAATTTTATCACACGTTTCCGCTGAGAATTTCCATCATGAGGACCAGCAGGAACAGCAATGTCTCCAGCGCTTGGCACAAGGCTGACACGAGGGCGATTGTTTACCCTGATATCCGGGAGCGTGGGGAGGGTGCCCACTGATAGTATCACCAGGGGAAAAAGGGGTTGCCCACTGATGGTATCACCAGGGAGGAAAGGGGGTTGCCCATTGATAGTATCACCAGGGGGAAAAGGGGTTGCCCACTGATGATATCACCAGGGAGGAAAATGGTTGCTTACTGTTGGTGGCCTTGATAACACCAGGGTTAAAAGTGTTCCCAGTGTTGATAATGGTGTTCTCCTCACCAGGGGTAGAGGGTGTTGCCCACTGTTGATGGCGATGGTGGAATCACAATGACAAGGTAGGGTGGGGTGCCCACATGGTCCTGGTGTGACGTCACGCTTGATTATAAAACAGGGAATATATTGTTACATTTTAGTGGACAGGTTGTTGACTGACAATCAGGTTTTCTCTGTCTAATACTACAACATTGGTTAGTTTTGCTATATGTTTATACATACATTATAACGGTTTCGTGTGCTTATACAATACTCGATTCTGTTTTCTCGCGATGGTCAGATCTATGTTGATTTCATCCTGTGCAGTCTAAGTAAACAAAGTTTCCAATCATTTGTCTTGGTGTTGATGTCAGTCAGTTTGTCACTGAACGAGAAGTAGAACATCAGATGTAGTTATGTAGCAACATTAAGTTCTTCCTACATTTAACTGCAGGAACATAAACCACTTGAGCAGGACAGTACGACACTTGGGCAGGACGGTACGACACTTGGGCAGGACGCTACGACACTTGAGCAGGACAGTACGACACTTGAGCAGGACAGTACGACACTTGAGCAAGACAGTACGACACTTGAGCAGGACGCTACGACACTTGAGCAGGACAGTACGACACTTGAGCAGGACAGTACGACACTTGAGCAGGACGCTACGACACTTGTGTAAGACGGTACGAGTTTAAGGCACAATAGTCTGGCTTTTAACCTAACCAGACCTGATGTGATGGAAAGCAACTGATTGGTGTCTTTTGGATCAATTATTCTACATCAAGATTTGTGATCCAAATAGAATTATAACAGTGGGTTGTTTATAAGTGGTTCACCGACACTGTTAGGTAGATATGATATAGACATGTTAGTCTAGCCTGTCCTGTGATATGTGAATAGTGTTTGCTTTCAGATAGTTACAAGGATACCTTGACGAACGTTTAAAGCTTTTAAGTTATTCTTACCAAACCTGACGAACAGATTGTTGTGGTTCGCCCCTCTCTGTGTGTGATATTCCTGTCAGTATATGTCATCCCCAGACGATATCAGAATCAGGTGGAAGTGTGTCGTCATCTCTTCTTCCGCTTCAGTTATTTCCGCAATTTCTGCTGCTTCAAAAGCCTCGATCTTGTTCACTACATTAACTTTCCCTTCAGACCTTTGCTTGTGCCATTCCAGTTATCTTGTCGCAGATGAAGGTAAGTTCTTCACCACCCATACATCTCCCAGCCATTCTCGTTGGGTTTCTCCATTTCTGATTTTTTTTATGATCTCGTTTTAATAACCCCAGACTGTTGAATCTTACTTGTTATGTTTGTATTAAGCTTCGTCCATCCGTTGTCTTCCGTCCATGTACAGCAACGAAGTATTTCATCAACTTTTCTTCCTCTTTCTCTGCTGTTCATCAAATGTCTCAGTTCCTCACACAGTTGACGCAGTCACTGTCTCGTTCAATCACCAAATCTATTTTCCTTGTGTTCTTCCTCGGCCAGTTCTCCCACACACACTCCTGCCCTCCCCAGGGGCGCTTCCTTCCCTCCATGATGACCTCTTTCGATTCTCTCTTTATAAACTTTCTCCCGAAAATTGGGAACGAGTCTTGCTTTCCTCTTAACAATTTTATCTTTTCTCTTTTCTCCATTTTTCTTATTAATCAAGTGTGACGTAGGTTAGCTGTTGTGGTTGATCACCGCATTATTAATCAAGTGTGACGTAGGTAAGCTGTTGTGGTTGATCACCGCATTATTCAGTATCGTTCATGATTCACAATGATTTCTGTACTATTTTCTTTCCAGTTATCCAGAACGAGAAGTGTAATAGTAGTTTGTCTATAGCTTATTCGATGTTCCTTCCCAAACTCTCATTTATTTTCCAATTTCAGCCTTGGCTTCACCCCTAAATCCCAGGAAAGAGTAAATCCCTCTGGCAAAGTTCAGTGTTTGGCCAACACTTGACCTCTGGCGGAGGCAATTATCCAGCTGTGACTCGTCCAACAGCCATTACGTCACGACCATCCAGAAATTTATTGCCTCCGTCAGAGTCGTCGTAGACGAGTCGAGATATAACGTTATAAATCTGTCGATGGCAGTGACGACGTCCCTGGAAAGCTCTGAGATCTGCTGGAGACCTCCCCCTGCAGGGAGAGAGAGAGAGAGAGAGAGAGAGAGAGAGAGAGAGAGAGAGAGAGAGAGAGAGAGAGAGGCAGAACTCTCCATGTAAATAGCGTTGACCCAGGAGTGACACCAGTCCCAGCTCTGAGGGTTTGGCTGGGCGGGATGTGTGAGGTCCACTGTGGTGCTGATATTCCAGTGTGGTGGCGGGGAAGACGCTGTTCCAGTCAGAGAAAAAGAATTTCATGGTTGATATCACCTTTCCAGGACACAGATTCGAACCGAGCTATTGTGTAGTCACTGGTAATGTCATTTAGGTGTTTACTCTGGGAACCCTCCCTAACATCGTTGCCAACACGTAGCCCTCCTAGACAAAGCCCTTCAGACCTTACACTACCCACAGGACCATCTGGCAGGCTGTTACCACTCACAGCTGGCCATTGTCCATCACTACAAACATAGACACATCACAGACCCCACACAAGACCCTCACTGCCATACGCCATCACAAGTCCAACACAGACTAAATTTCATTATCTCTTTCCTGCGAGATCTCTGAGACCATCCGGGAGACGTGGCTGACTCTCTGAGTCCCCTGGGATTTTCATAAAGGAATTCTTCAGTAAGAACAACAACCTGTGAGGATCAAGCCATCCAAACATCTGACTGACTACCATCATCCTTCCCTCCTTGCAGGAAATTACAAATTGGAACTTTAAAACGACTGTTCTCCGATCATCGACCAACTTGAGTTTATAGTAACCTAGTGCACTCGAGCCAACATTTCCATGTTTACAGTCGACCTGGTGTTGGCTGACACGTCTGCTTTAATGATCTCAAAAAAACATTGTTGATCATAAGTCCATAATTTGTCGCTATTTCCGAGTCATGTGGTCGTTACATTCGTATTTTCATCTGTCGTTCACACAAGAAGAAAGTCCTTCCTGGAGAAGAAACATTATAATTCTTTATGTTTCAATATTTTTCATATTTGATCAGATTCACGTATTGTCTGCTTACTGTCCACTGTGTTCATTTGTTTAAGTGTTGGATGTGCGTGCCACTGGTGCTTGTCCAGCGTGCCGTGCTAATTATGTGTCCAAGCTGTGTGTCTGGTGCACGTGTGGTACGCCCTGCTCACATGCTGTGTTAGAGGTACGTGCCTCTGGTGTACGTGTGGTACGCCCTGCTCACATGCTGTGTTAGAGGTACGTGCCTCTGGTGCACGTGTGGTACGCCCTGCTCACATGTACTTTCGCATCTGGCTCTCGCAACAGCTGTTGTTGGTCCTACAAACACTGGTCGTATACCATGGTAGTTTGTGTCAGGAAAGAGGGTGACTGTGCTGTTCCTAGTGTGTGTGTGTGTGTGTGTGTGTGTGTGTGTTTATGTGTGTCTGTGTGTGTGTGTGTGTGTGTGTGTGTGTGTGTGATTTTATGCTTATGAGTGTGTGAGTGCGTAGTTACCTATCTCTTACAGAAGAGCGAGGTTTATACTGGAGGAACCCCATCTCATGAGCCTTCTCTGCTCTCATACAACTTCTAGATTTTAAGTCTGTTGTCTGCATTCATTATTCCTCATTCACTTCATCCTATTCATCCACCACTATAAAAGTGCGTTTTTTTTCTTCCTTCATAATTTTCTGGCTTCATTTACAGTTATGGCCTCTGGCTGTCCGCTCTTTACATCTTTCGAAGAACAGTTCATTGTCTACGTCATCAATGTGGGTTATAAACTTGAAGGCTTTGATCAGATCAACCTTCGATCTTCTCTTTTCCATAGTGGGCAAATTTACTCCGGAACGCTATCCTTGGATCCGTCAGATGCGACGTTTTTCGATATTCATTTGGTCTACTGGGTCCTCATAAGTGTACACGACCACCTGGGTCCCTTTACCCTCATTTCTTATTAAGACATGTGTTTTATGGTGTTTGGGTCAGACAGACCCACGGATAATGATAGTATAGGTGATGAATAACCTATAAATGATAAATAACCTACAGTTCATGGTAAAGAAGGGAAGCTCTCAGTCTGTCAACAAGAAGTCAGTGGTCTGGAGAATGGATAATTCTAATATCGAGTCATTTTAATGAATAGTTTTTGTGTCATGTTTACAAGAGTAATAAAAAAATTTTCGCATCAATTTTCAGTTTTTTACAATAAACATTTCCATTTGTGTTGTCTATTATGTTTCAAATCTTAATTAGGTAAAGATTAAAGTTCAAGTACATACTTTGTTTTTAATGTACTACAATTAGAACTATTTTTTCCACGCCGGGTCTGCTGTACCCTAAGGTAACATAAGCGTTCCACATTATTAACGGTTGTGTGATGTTGAAGGCCCCAGTGAGTCCCATCTCTTAATTCTAGTACCATCTTTGTTGTTCTC
>JAUUDZ010444498.1:0-19255 GCA_032361705.1 Panulirus versicolor
CTTAAGGGAATATTTTCTTATGTTTAGGTGATTATCAACTGCCAGAGTATTTATTCATTTGGTTAAGTTGATGTAGCAGTCCAATTGTTATTAAGAAAGAAAAATAAAACATTATGAAAACTAGAGGATGCACAGGTTTAGAGATGTGGTATAGTCTCAAATTTTATATAACGTTTGTTATCTTTGAATGTATTGCTTTAGTGGCAAAGTTCACTTGTTTCCCATTTTGATTGCACTCATCAGTTTTCAAAGCAAGATAAGGCTTCTTTTTACAGTTCTCATTGTCCTTACATAAAGTAGTTGCAGAAGGACTTGTTGAAACAGAAGTAGAGCAGGAAAATGTTGGGAAATACTACAAACTGGTAGGAGTATTAGATAAGCTTCTTGATAGGCTTGGAGACTTGCATAGACCACAACCCAGTTTCCTGTTTGTTTGTTTCATGATTAAGATGATTAACATTGACTGGCAGGTGTGTGAACCTGTAACAGAAGCCTCATCTGAATTTATCAAACCTAGATATTGTGCAGTTCTTATAGATCAATATATCACAGAGCTTCTTTGACAATTCTTGATAGCATGTCAGTCTTAGTTAAAAAGATACTTATATCAAGGATTGAGACACTTCAAACATCCAGCTGTTAGTAGTGTTTAGTGTCTATAAGCTTAATGAATGAGGCTTCATGTTAATAGAATTAGGAGTAGATCTAGGGGGATAATTTGGAAAGGGTTGGAGTGCTACTTTAATATTAAATAGCTTGGGTTTGAAGATCACAGATGCCCTAACTGTGGTTGATGTGCTGCTAAGCTGTATTATTGTCAGATAGCTCTATGCCTTATGAAGATTTTTGTACGAGGCTTGTAGGATGTGGGAGCTTGGTCACTTCCGGTTTATCAGTCACATTTGTAGAAAGTGAATGTTTAGAATAAGATCGTCATGTGAAGCATTTTGAAGTAATATGGAACTTGAAGAATATCATTGAAAACAGCAAAGTTTTATATTTGTTGGAAGAATAGCAAGAGTCATAGATACTGAAGGATGCTGTTGGTAGGATTGAAATTAAAGAATGTGAAGGTAATGCATACCATCTCTGCATTTACTCTGGTAATTAGAAATAATGGAGCTTTGTGTAGGTAGTATATGCAGGTAAAGTACTTGTTTGAAATAATGATGGGAGTTGTAGTTCATTTAGACAGTATTAAGATTTCATTATCCATGGTACCAAGCAATTTATGGATTTTGGAATTTAACAGATTTTAAAAGTATGTGAGTCATAGATTGTGTTCTGAACATGATAGTGTTGTGTACCTAATGTAGGTTTAAATCTTAATTGTTTGTAATTCATGTAGATGTTTACTATAAAAAACAATAATAGACATTTACTGAAAATGTATGCTTAAAGTTGGTGATCCTGAATATGCTGAACTATCAATTTTGAAAGTTTACAGTTTTTTATTGGGATTTTTGATCTACTTGTAATGATTTGTTTTCAGGTGTAGCACTTTGTTTAATTACATTAAAAATTACTGATAAATATGCATTTTAAGTTGTGTGGGGTAAGAAAATGTCTTTGATAGTGTATGAAGAAAAAAATTTGAATGTGGATGAGAGGCCTCTGGTTATGAGTAATAAGATATTCTATTTAAAAATATTACTTGGATAGCACTTTTCTATGCAGAATAAGAATATTTCTTCCTAGACTTGGTACACAAGGAATGTTAGACTGGAATTGGGAAGAAAAACCTACCAAACTCATGCAATATTCTCTCAGACCTGGACTGTTTTGTCCTGGCTTATGTTGTAATATATATTTTAGGAAAAAAATATCCACAGCCTGACAAGGCTAGGGCCAAAAGGATGTAGCATATAGAGTGTCATGGTTTGGGAGGATATATTTGGTGCATTGAAACAAAGATTGAGAGGTAGAAGTGTGAAATATTTGTTGAGTGTGTTGTCGGAGGAAGGGATTGATCCTGCTGTAATGTTTTTTATTCTCCATACCTGATTGCTGTTTCCTGCGTTAGTGAGGTAGCGCCAGGAACAGAGGAAGAAAGGCCACATCTGCACACACCCATTCTCTAGCTGTCATGTGCAATGTACCGAAACCACAGCTCCTTGTCCAAAACCAGGCCCCATAGAACTTTCCATGGTATACCCTGGATGCTTCACATGCCCTGACTCAGTCCATTGAGAGAATATGTCTTCCTTATCTCTTGTCCTCTCACCAACCCCTGGCTTTACTCCTTGGACATTTCCAAGCCATTCTTCCCCTTTACCCCTGGGCTTTGTTTCACTCAGAGCCAGAACATCCAGATTTCTTTCATCAATCATACTACCTATCTCTTCCTTTACCACTGAGCTTTGTTCACTCAGAGCCAGAACATACCTTTTTCTTCTCTCTTCTCATCTTGGTTACATCCGCACACATTTAGACACCACAAACTGAGCCTTTGAGGAGGATGAGCACTCTCCTCCTTCTGTTCCTTCTTTTAAAAACTGAAAGACAAGAAGTCCCCCCTTCTGTTTAGTCGCCTTTATAACAAACAGGGAGTGCAAACATAGAATTCTTTCTCCACTACCCGAGGTGTTTAAGGATAAAATCCTGAGTCAGTTTGTTGTATTGGAAAATGTATATGCTTAGATAGATAAACAATAATCAAAATGCATATTTATGATTTTTGGGCATCTTTTCTTTCAGGCTTATGTATGACCGTGAATCCGGCAAACCAAAAGGATATGGCTTCTGTGAATATAAGGATCAAGAAACAGCTCTCTCTGCCATGCGCAATCTCAATGGATATGAAATTGGTGGACGACCTCTACGAGTTGACAATGCCTGTACTGAGAAATCAAGAATGGAGATGCAGAGTGAGTATTAATTTGTTGTTTTACTTCCCAAGTATTCCCTGCATGTTGTAGAAGGTGACTTAAAGGGGAGGGAGCAGGGGTTGGAAATTCTCCACTCCTGTTTTTTTACTTTTCCAAGAAAAGGAACAGAGAAGGGGGCCAAGCGAGGATATTCCCTCTAAGGCTCAGTCCTCTGTTCTTAATGCTACCTGGCTAATGCGGGAAATGGGAATATGTATGGAAAAAACTACTAGTTGTGTTGCTTTACCTTGTGATACTTTGTGATATAGTTATTCATTTTGATATCACTATTTAGCATTTACAGAAATGAGAATTTCCTGTACATTTAGTTTTCACATTTTGATAAGATTAGAGGCTATAGACATGCTTAAGACTGGCACAGATATGGTTGAAATAATGGAAAAAACTGTGGGTAATGGGCAAAAATATCTCTTCCATATAGTTCTGTGGAATGAAGTAATTATGGACAAATAAAAGTAATTGCAGTTAGTATGTACACTGTTAACCATACACATCATTCACATCACAGGATGATGTAGTTGAAGCTGTATAGTAAGAGCTGAATTGGCAAGAGTTCATAGTTTTTATTCATCTGGTGTGTATGGGCCTCCGTGGTGTAGTGGTTAGCATTTCTGACCTTGATGCATTCACAGATTGCTAAGGATCGAGTGCATATGTTTGAATCCTAGTTGCAGCAGGTGATCCACAGTCAGCCCAGCTGTTCATATACCCATAGGTTTTTTTTGATAAGCACACCCTCCTTTGGAATGTACAAATTGAGATATGCATTCTGATTTTTTTTTTTTTTTATTTAATTTTTCTTTATCTTTTGCAGGTTTGATGATGGGTCCAGTTGTAGAATCACCTTATGGTCCTGAAGTTGAACCAAGCAAAGCCCCAGAGGCCATCAGTAATGCTGTTGCATCCCTCCCTCCAGAGCAAATGTATGAACTGATGCGTCAAATGAAGCTTTGTGTTCGTAATAACCCTACTGAGGCTCGCACCATGTTGATGAACAATCCTCAGTTAGCATATGCTTTACTTCAAGCTCAGGTAATAAGAAAAATGAATGCCATTGTCTACAGGACTTCCCTGTTGAATACTCAAGATGCATTCCTAGAGAAAGATCCTTCGATGAATCATCTTTTTAACTTATGTAATTTGGGTATATTTTCCTAACTGCATTATTTCATAACTATCAATACTTCCATTTCACCTAAAAAAGATACTTTCTCCCATTTCCTTTTAATATATTTCCAGCAATGTCACTTTCAAAACTTTTTCCAGACATTATGGATATAGACTATTCACAAGTGTACTTTATGATGAATAAAGTGAGTGAGAGATCAAGTATTCATGTGTGTCTTTAAGGTGCAGAAGCTCCAGAAGCTGAGTGCTGATTGAACTAGAGCACTGTGCATATTTATCTCTTTATTGGCTAAGTGAGTGAAAACAGTAATCGTGGATGTGACCAGTTCATTTGAATTTGCAATTTTTTACATAAAAAAAAGAGAACTCTGTAGTGATTCAGCTTTCATTGGGCAGCTTTCAACAGAATATTCCTGTTTTTTGATGGATTACACACAGTACCAATAGTATGCCTGTGATTATGTTTGCATAGTTGTTTATGTTTGTGAAAAATGTAATCAAGGATTTATGGTTTTGTTGTATCAGATGCGCTTATGAATTCTTTTCAATGTCCAATATCATTCACTTTTTAAAAAAAAAATTCTTTGACGGAGCACATAAGCAAAGAATATCTAGTTTTAAATGAAATTATGAAAAACTTGTGCATATTATTAAGCTGTTTTGGGTGGAAATGAATATATTGAAGAGAGAGGTCAGTGTGAGAAGGAAGTGTACTGGACAGTGTTGGCAGATAATTGCGATGTGATGAAGATCATAACGATCGGGGTAGAGCTTATTAGAAAATGGCATCATTGGATATGTCAGGATCTATTTGGTGTGAATAAAATCATGAAGATTGTGAAATAGGGGTAAAGGAGAGAATGATATTGTTGAAAAAAGAAGAGCAGTGGGTGTGATTGGGATGAGATGATGAAGAATAAAGGTGAAGTAGCAGGTGAATCGAGTTGGAATGTATGTGTGGCAGCATGGGAAATTTAGTACTGATAGTTTGCCCAAAGATTGGACAAGTGTAGTTATTTTTCTAATGTTTAAAGGTATTGAAAGTAAAAATGATTGTGGGGATTACATTGTTATAAAGTCTGCCATAGTTACCTTAATTTTACTTTCCGATATCCACTTTATAAACTGAATTAACCGACTTTTCTTACTTGAAGCTTTTAACATGTTCTAGAGAAATAAGGGTATGTAGATTTATACTCACTTTATATGATTTGGCTCATACTGAAACACTGGAAAAATCTTTGTAAAGGATTCATTCCTGGTGCTTCTGATTTTTTCTTATCCCAAGATAAAAAGTCCAAGGGGTTATATGGTCATTTCATTTTTCCCAGAATTCTTCCATGTTGAACCTCAGGGCAAAGGAAGATGAAAATTTTCCCTTTTTAGAGATATGTTAATGCCAGTTTCTTTGAAACAGTAAACAAACAAATCCAAGGTTTCTGTCATCTGTCTTTATTTCTGATGCTTGTTCTCTTTGGGAACTTCCTCAAGGGGATGGCGAACTCAAGTGGTACTTCTTAGCATTTAGTTCCTCTCCCTTAACAGGCCACTAGTAGAGGGCTACTCTAGTGCACTGTTTTCAGAGGCTGCTACCGAATGTTCCTCCCGACTACTTCAACCTGTTGTGTGTTCCGAATGTTCCTGCTTAATGTTAGAACATACTACTTCTGTCTAATGCTCGTACCTCCTACTTCTAATAAATTTTTCCAACTTATGCTTCTGCTTAATGTTCCTACCTACTACTTCCTTCTCTTTCTCCAACCATTTTGCCAAAAGGCTGGGCTAGTGTATAGTGTTCACCACAGGAAAATCTAGAGTTGTGAAAAATAGGTTGTGTGAGTTTAGTATTGTCAAATGTTGTGTGGGACAAGGAGAGATTGTATGTTTGTGAACACAGTTCCAGCAATCCAAATCCAATGTTTTATCACCTTAATATTGCTTCAAAAACTTATGTAAAAGCAGTGGAATAGAAAAACAGGATATTCTTTACTCCAGGGAAGTGAATGGAGAAGATGAAGAATGTGGAAACATTATGAGAGGCCTTAGAAGTTGATAGCTGTTGATCTGTAGCTGAAGTTTATTGAAAAAAGATATAATTCTTATGTGTGTGGTGCTTGGAATATACATTTTCACATACTTTAATGATTCTGCAAAGCTTTCTAGATGAATTCACACGGTTCTCAGCAGCCTCAAGTTTATTTACCAGATCTCTCAAGGTTTTGCATAAATCTGCTACCACCTGTTTTGGGATCTTAAGATTACTTGTGTCAGTTCCATTCTCTGCTTTAGTAATGAAATATCTCTACTATTGTTAACTCATTTTGAAGCTCACAAAAATTTTTCTACATCCTTTGTCTTTAGTTTCTCAACCCTTTCCCTGGAATTGTATGAGCTTGTTTTTCTCCTTTTTGTTAATGATTTCCTTTCTTCTGTGAATAATCAAATGCACTCGTGAGCTGACCTCTCAATGCTGCATTCCTCCACATCCTTCAGTTCACCTCCTTCTCTCACTCGTTCTGCATCTCGTCTTTTTAGAGCATCCTTAGTGAACTGCTATGGTTCACTTGTGGAAAGTCTGAATTTGTTGGAATTTTATGGCTACTGTTTATTCCATGCATTGTTGGAAGAGAACTTTGCAATGCCTCGTCCAGCGTCTTTGATGATTGATGAAATTTATGTTTTGAAAGTTGGGCACTACATATATCAGTTTCCACTAGCACCACTTGTGACATGGGGAAATATAGTGAAAGAGTACTGGAGCGAAATGGTGGAAGAATGCGTGGAATGGTGTATGCCAGGTAGATGTTTAAGGACAGGTATAAATGAGGCTATTTTGTTTTGGCCACCTTCTTGATGGGAGTTCCTGGAGGGAATGTGCCTCAGAGATATATATATAGAGTAGATGGATCTAGCACTATTGATGAAATTGCATCTTTAGGTACCAGTTATGAAATTTTTCTTTCCTTTTCAAGTTCATCTCATTGGAAAAGAATTTTCACAATAATTCATCTCTGGCCATCAACCTCAAGGTGTACAGGAGCACCAAAGTAATAACTTTATTTGAAAAGAGAATACCAAAAACATGGTGAAGAGAAAGTGTGAGTCAATAAGTTGGACTCGTTTTTTCAACTTGGCTGAGTAAGTACATGATGTTAGAGCTGACACAGATATGAAGACAGTAAGCTATACAAGGACAAGTCACATCTTATGTTTGTGGAATAACTGTTCAGAAAAGAAGGATCTTAGGCATCAGATCAAGGTGGTTTTTGTATATTTTTGTGAGATATGGGATTTTTGAGATAGATCAGATGTTTCATTGATATTGTTTGGTATGTTTATTGAGCTGAGTGGTGTAAAGATAGAACCATCAAAGAAAATGAGATTCATCAACTGAGATAAGAAAATTGTGTGGAGCTGAGGAAAGAGAAATATGATAAAGTTAGATTTTAGAAGTATTTCCATTGGGGAATCGTACTCATATCTGAATTTACATGAGCATATAAGGCCATTCAGGTAAGGGATCAGGCATATTGGGCTTGGAAAAAAACTTCCTCCAACCCATTTAGAATGTATCACTGCCTGTAGTCATTGCAAGTACATTATCCATGAGGCAGAGTATTATGTTAGTCAAAGGAAGTGTGATAACCTTTCCTCTTCATCCACTGATAGGTTTTTTAGTTTGTAGTTAAGGGCATTGTCAACAAATTGTTGCTCCTCCTTTCCTTCTTCTCTCTGTTTTGATAGTACAATGGCAGTCTCTCCCATAGACAGAGCAACTCTCTATGGTTCTCATTTCTCCTATAGCTGTACCTTAGATGACTGAAATATGCCGTCACCCCTTGATATTCCTCTTACTATTCCTACATCCTTCCCCATATTGTCTTTTCAAAATGTCTGAAAAGTGCTGCTCTCTCAGATTCAGGCAAGGCTTGTGGTCCTGATTGCATCCATCCCTTTTTGCTTTAAGAATGTGCCCCAGAACTTGCACCTGTCCTTGCTTGTCTATTCCGTTTCAGTTTAAAAACCAGAACTTTCCCTTCTTGGGAGCATGTGTTGGTACATCTCATTCCTAGGAAGGATGACCATTTTAATCCCCTTAACTTTTGTGCTGTTGCTTTGGTATCTACCATTTCCAAAGTCTTAGAACCCCTCCTTTACTCCCATATCCTGAGACATACTGAATCTCACAGTCTTCTCTTTCATCACCAGTATGGCTTTCATATGGCGAGATCTACATGTGATATTCATTCTTGTCTTACTAATGTCTGGTCATCATCCATGAAGGATTTTTAGGAATTGTGTTTAGTTGCCCATGATATAGTCAAAGCTTTTGACAGGGTGTGGCATTGGGGCTCCCCTTTTTGGTTCTCTCCCTCACTTTGCCCCGTCATATCAAGCTTCCTCTCTGGCCAGTCTATCTTTGTGGCTGTTGATGGATCAGGGGCTCTTCCTTTCTGCATCAGCAGTAGTGTCCCTCAAGGTTCTGACCTGTCTCTTACACTTCTCCTTTTTGTTAATGATTTCCTTTCTTCTATGAATAATCAAATGCACTCATGAGCTGACCTCTCAATGCTGCATTCCTCCACAACCTTCAGTTCACCTCCTTCTCTCACTCATTCTCCATCTTGTCTTGTCAGAGCATCCTTGGTGAACTCAGATTTGGACAGGATATCTCATTAGGCTAGATTGAATTTGATTAAGTTTAATGCCTCAAAGAGCCAGTTTCTACCTATATCTTTGTTGAAAATTTCTCACAACTTTCCTCTCGTATTTGACAGTTCTTTTGTTCCACCTCTTAGCTCATTGAACATTTTTGGTCTTGATGCAACATCCACGTTATCTTGGAAACCCTACATTATAGGAATAGCTATATCTGCTTGTAAGAAAGTGGGAGTCCTCTTAAGATGTCAGAATTTCTTATTTCTGAACATTTGTGCTATATATACAGAGGATTGGTCCACCGTTGTATGGAGTAGTATTCTCACATTTAGGGTGGTTATAGCTCTGCATCCTTACTTGACAAAGTTGATTCAAAAGCTGTCCAACTTATCAACTCCTCCATGCTAACTTCAGAACATGACACTCTTGCCATACGCTACAATGTTGGTTTACTTTCCCTCTTCTGTAGGTATTGCTCTGTTTTTGCTTTCGAGAGCTAGCTGCATGTGTGCCCCCACCACAAGCTAGACCACTCAGAACAAGGCATGCTGTTGCATTGCATGATTACTGTGTGACCGTTTGTAGCTTAGGGCTGGGCTGTTTTCATAACTGTTTCTTTCCCTACATTTCAGAGATTTGGAACTCTTTACCCTCTCATGTTTTTCCCCAAAACTTTGACTTGGCACTTTTGAAAAGTCATGTTTTTCACTTCCTCAATGATTTGTATATACTTTCCCTTGTCTTTTCTTTTACCTTTGCCTGGCCTTGACGTGGACTTTTGTTTGTGATTGGAACCTCCAGTGGAGAGAGAGAGAGAGAGAGAGAGAGAGAAGAGGAGGAAGATTGATTAAGAGTAGTTGAAGCAGATCTGAAAGAAGTGAAGGAATTCAGTGTTGATTTTGTCAGCAGAGTTTATTTATTGAAGATAGATCATAAACAGGTCATAATAGTTAGTCTGCTGTACCAGTTATTCTTGTAAGGGGCTAAAACAGTTATAGTGTACCATTTTCATATGGCTGGCTTTATGTCTGACCCCCTGTTAATTCCTTAGCAACATGGACCAGGTACCCATTTAATGCTGGATGAAATGAAGTCCATCATCTAAGGAGTTTGTGAGGAGAATTCAATCCAAGAGTTCTTGACAGGGACTTTCTAACCCCTCAGCTGCTGCATCATTTGATAGCATGAGAATGGAGTGTTGATGTAGAGAGAAAGTTACAAGAAAGAGATGCTTCATGTATGCCTTAAAAGGCTTTTAGTATCTTTTATTCAGTAGTTGAGTCAGTCATCCAAGTGTTGTGCTCCAAGTTAGCAATTAGTTATGGAATATTCGTGGAGTTAGGTAAGAAGAAAAAACGTTTTTGGAAAGATTTCTTTATTCCTAATTACCTTTCTTGCTTTAGTTAGGTAGCATCAGGAACAATGAACAATAGCTTCCTTTGCATACATCTAGCCTCTTGCTGTTGTGTATATTGTACTGAAACGAAAATAGGGATATCTTTGAATTTTGCTAAGCAAAGATGCCATATATATTTTTATACCTGCTTCAAGAACTGTACTGCAAGTATTAATTAGAAAGCCTAAAATGAATTTGGACTTTATTTAAATGTTGCATTTGTAATTAGAGTATGCTGTATAAGCTATAATATCATGTAATGTGATTCCTCCAGGTAGTCATGCGAATAATTGACCCCAAGACAGCTGTTCAAATACTTCATGGAGGGCGAGAGGCAGTGGAGCCTTTAGTACCTTCTGGAAATGTTCCCCCACCAACCTCAGTGCCACCACCAACCACTGCCCCACCTGCCATCAATGGAGGACCTCCTGTTCCTACCAGTGGACCTCCACCACCCACCAATTTACCCACACGTTACCCTCCACCAATGACTGGTGGACCTGGCAATTTTCAAGGTCCACCCCCTGGGCCACCACCAACCCGAGGACCACCTTTCTCAGGTATATCATCAGTGATTTTAGAATATGAATGATGAACTCCCTCAGTTAAACCTTAATAAGAAATCTTGAAAACATAGGGATGTCTTTTTAAGGGCTTATATCAAAAAATGAAAGAACTGTAATGTTTTTATTAGTTAATAAAAGATATCGAGATAATGTTAGGTGTTGTGCAGACACATAAAGTTCATGCACTGGCTAATGATTTGCCACGTTGTCACTGTTTACATGACAGATTGTGTCATCACCTTGGCGATGGATGACCAGAACACTTAGTTTACATAACTCATATAAGTATTTGGTTTCATTAGTTTTTAGTAACACACTTCACACTTTTGGAGACTTTGTAACGTGAGAACTAGTAGATGATACATATTGATTATGTAAAATGTTTCATTAAGCACAATAGGGTTTTTACATATGGCTTATTTATATAATTTTCAGATACAGGGACCTCTCGATTTATGTGATAGTTATGTTAATGAAAATTGTCAATAATGTAAGCAGTGAAGATTAGGGGGTTTCATGTTAATAAGACTACTGAATATTTTTTCTTAGTTGATTGCCATTTCCTTGATAGTGAAGTAGTGCCAGGAACAGATGAAAAATGGCTGAGCTCGCTCACATCTATTCTTTATCTGTCATGGTAATGCATTGAAACCACAGCTCCCTGCCTACAATCAGGCCCCACCGAACTTTCCATGGGTCCTCTTGGATGCTTCACATGCCTTGGTTTAGGGCATTAACAGCACATCAACCTATGTATACCAGATCTTTCCATTTCAATCTATCCCATGCACACCTTTTACCCTCTTGCATGTTATGCTCTGATCACTCAAACTTTTTTCAGTTTGTCCTTTCATCTCCTCTGTGGTCTTCCCATTCTCCTTGTTCCCTGCACCTCTGACACATTTATCCTTTTTTGTCAACTTATCCTTGCTCATTCTCTCTATTTGTGCAAACCATTTCTGCATACCCTCTTCCGTTTTCTTAACCACATACATTTTGTTACCACCTCATTTCACATATTGTCCTCAAGCATTTAATTTCCATCACCTCTATCCTTTTCAGCACATACTTATCTATAGTATATGCCTCACAACCATATAACATTGTTGGGACTACTGCATCCTTAAGCAAACTTGACCTACTTGCCATATACTGCAGTGTTGGTTCACTTTCCCTGTTCTTTAAGTTTTACTTTGGTTTTTGCTCCTGAGAGCTGGCTGCTTGTTTGCTCCCACATATGGCTAGACCACACAATACTTGGTAAGCTGTTGCATCACATGATTACTTACTGTGTGGCCGTTGTCTACTTAATGGTGGGCTGTTTTGCTGACTTTTTCTTTTCCAACTCCTCGAAGCTATAGAACTTTCTGCCCGTAGATGTTTGTCCAAAAACTATGACCTGGCACCTTTTGAAAGACAGATTTTTCACTTTCCCAAAAATTTGTTAGTCCTCTCCTTAGTCTCTCCATTTTCCCTTACATAATCATATCTGTATTTCAATTAAGGTCCTTCCTTGATATAGACTTTTGTCTGTAACTGTAGCCGAAAGAAAAAAAAGATTGTGTCTTTAACTGCCAGTATTGACTTGGCTGCCTCTCTTCTCATTGTTCAACTTGATTGGTTGAATTCTGGCTGATCTCAGGGAGTAGATGCTCATTTAGCGTGCCAAAGTGTTTAGGGATCTAATTTTGCAGTGGTAGTTGACGACAGCAAAATAGTGTCGTACTTTCTACCTCATTTGAAATTGGTATACTTTACTATATATCTATCTACATCCCTGATGCCTGTTCCCTCCAGGAACTCCTATCAAGGGAGTGGCCATGGCAAGAGAGACTCCACTTATCCCTGTCCTTACATACCTTCCTCGCATGTACCATTCCAATTACTTTTCCTCAATATCTCTCCCCCTCGTATTCTTCCACTCTAGTTCCTCATGTCACAGGTTCCCCCCCCCCTCACACCAACACCTATAATCATACTGTCATACACTCTCCTTGTACACTTCTCATCTTGCATTCTTTTCATATTCCCATAATGTTGATTTATTTGCTTTTATTCACTGATGAGGAAAGGTGAGAGTCCAGGAAGTAAAAAAGCTGTTCATATTTTTTGTATGTTTTTCTTGTGTAGCTCATTTCTTCTTTTGGTAATATTTTCATTACAACCCACTCATTGGTCAGCTTCACAGCCTTTTTCCCTCAGTGATACTTTAAAGGTTTCTCTCTTTTTTCCCTCTTTGTTGTGCCCTTCTTCCCTTTTTCTTAGGCCCTCTTCTCTTTTTCTAATCTTTTCCTGTATCTCCCTTTTTGCGTTCACCCTTCTATCTTCACATTCTCAATATCTGTACTTCTTGAATATGAATGTCAAAGCTATATTTAGGATTTTTAAAGATTGATATAATTTGGCTAAATCAGTGATAGGTGGTTCATTCAGTTGATAAACAAACCAGCTTATAGTGGTTTTCGGAAATGATAAAGGCTTCACTCATAAGGATTTGACTCTTTAAGATATTGTGGTAGGTAGCCTAATACACAGTTTGGTGAGTTTCTTCATTCTGCATTGTCTTGTTATTTTGATATGCTAAAAGATAATGTTTAAAACAGTGACACGGAATTTCCCTATGATAGGCATGCTTTTTATTTTTGAATAAATGTATCACACTTCAAAGTGTCAGTTTTATAAGGAACTTTGTGTATTTCAAGGAGGTGACTTTGATATGCGCCAGTTGGGTGGAGCACCGAGGGGACCTCCTCCTCCTCAAGGAAATGACCAAGACATGCGGTTACCTCCACCTGGGATGACAGCCCCCCCACCACCTCATGATAATTATGGTGGGCCTCACCATGACTTTGATAACAGGTAAAAAGAGCAATAAACCATAAAATCAATCAATCAATTGTTTTTACTGGCAACTTTTCTAGTTACTCTAAAAGCATTTTCACTTATGTTGAATTCTATTAAACTTAAACATTCAGTTTATGATTGATTTATTTAAGCAAACTTGTAGTGTTTGATGTTAGTAAACAGCAGCCATTTAATTAGATATTGTGAATGCTACTGAGCTGCGTAGATGGGACACATTATCATTTGAGATCAGAAAGAGATTAGAAAGCACACAGTATTGTTTCTCTAAGAATGATTAGTGAGAATATTTTTATAGTAACCTCACGCTTTTTTTCATGTTCAAGCCGACAGTCAAAGGAATCTGACAGCAGCGATAGGTATGACAGATTAACTGGATTTTTTTTGCCTGTTTCATTTGTCATTATTTTGGTTTCTTTATTTTTGCCATAGAAATTGTAGCTTGTTAAATTTCTCAAGTTATTAACAGTTTAGAAATGAAGTCGACTAACATTCTCATAGTATAATGGTTTGTGGCTTAAAGGGTTTGGGTAGACATCATCTTCATACTTTTTTCAGTTCTGGACACATTGCTGCAGTGACCAGTTCTTTAGTAAGTCTGTGGAGTTAGGCATGGGCTTATATTACTTGATAAACTAAACTTTTTAAACCAAGAGGTTACTGTATACCATCCCCATTTGGCTATCTTACTAAATCATCCAGTGAAAAACTGAGAAACCTGATTGCAGCAGTGACATTAAACAAAGAATGCCAATCAGAATTTAGAGATTCCCTTCAGAACCTTACTTGATCCTTCCATCATACCTTAGATTTACCTCATAGGTTAGTAGTACGTTAATATCATGTTTTGAATTGTCTGTTAATGAGACTTGTAGAGTACTCCTGTTATAAAAAATCTAGCAAGGATCATATTTAAAGTAATGAAGTGTGGTAAGTGTCAAATTGCATCATGCGGATCTTCTGTAATGATCAACCTCTTGGTAATAGGAACAGGGTTAATGATAATTAGATAAAAGAATAGATGAAGAATGCAAGGAAGCAAGTTCACCACTAATGCAGACTGCGAGAGATGGGTAATCGTGCATGTGCTTCATGTAGTGAGAGAAATTAAGGAAAGAAGGAGCAGAATGAGTATTTTGGCAGTTTTGAAAAAAATGGATCAAATCATGCTGTGGGACTGACGGCAAGGATGACCTGGTGATGTGGCAGTTGAGGATATAACTGTAAGGCATGGGGGTTCCGATGTAAATTGAAATGTGGAAAATCTTTTCAAATTGTTTACTGAAAGTGGTTAGGAATATGTTGTTCAAGAAAAGGTGCATTTATCAGTGCATGTATATGTGGGTGAGTGGAGTGGGGAGTCCGTAGGAGTTACTGGATTCATATTCTTATTGACAAAGGTGCAAAGGGGATGTTTAGATATGTGAATGCACTGAGAGGAACTGTAGATGGAATTTTTGATAATTTCTTAATGAAGGTATGTGTCAAAATTGGTGAAGGACTTGGGGAAAGAAGAAATGACACGAATGTAAAAGAAGTAAAAGTGATTGAGCTTGGAAAAGTAATCTGTGTGCCTAGATATCAAGAGAACTTAGTGAAGAATGAAATGGGGTTGTGAGAATACATGAAAGCTCTTACATCCCTATGATGAAATTTTGCTTGAAGTAGGGGTAGCATGTAGCATTCATCATATATCTTACTTGATTTGCAATACTGTTGTCTTCTGCAGCCTCACATTTTCTGTAGTTGGTTTGGTACCTCTTTGTTTTCTTTTGAATGGTTCATTGCTCAGTCCACCTAGAAGCCTAATATCAGGTAAAACTCTGAAGGGTTTGACCATCTGTCTTGTCAGGCTTTCGAATATTTTTTTTGGTGCTTTTTTGTTATATTCCCAGGAATATCCACAGACTTTATTACTTTTATTATTTCAGTATGCAAGACTTCTAGTTCTGTTATGTCTTCTTTAAGGCCTTTTTTTTGGAACCATGCTTAATTTAACTTGGATCAATCTCTTTCTTGACATTATTGTTCAAGTTCTTTCAGTATTTGATGCTAGCTTATGTGTTTCTTTCTTTCAGCAGTACTTTTCGGGTGTTTCTAAATATTCTTTAGTTGGTTGATATTGGCTTGACATTATTTTGATCCCAGATTCATATTCAGCATTAGAAATAGTCCTTAGACTGAGGTATTCAAGTGAATGTGTTACCATAAAAAAATCTACCTAAAATCACAGAGCATTTTTTAGCCCAAAAAAGTTTTGCTTTATAATTTAAATGTAATGTAGTGAATTACTTCTCTGCTTGAAATAATCATGGAAAATATCTCATAATGCTTCCTCATGCTAGCAGATAACCAGTGAATAAGAAGCAAATGACCACAGAATTTTTATGTTCTTAATTACAGGCCTCAATGACCCCCAGTCAGTATTTCAACTCCCATGTACTTATTCAGCATGAAAAATAGTCCTTGTGCTAAGGTTTTTAAGGAAATCTATTTCCCTGAGAAAAAAAAGAAAATTGCAGATACTTTGCTGGGTATGTCTCAGACATGAAATATAGCATAAAGAAATGCTTTTCCACTTGAAATAATCAGGGAGAACGTCTCATAAAGCAATAGAAACCCAATAAATACAAAGTGAATAATTACAGAATGTTTGTTTCCTTAATTACAGGCTTCAGTGACCCTTAGATAATATTTCAACCCCAGATTAATATTCATCAGGAAAAATGATCCTTTTACTGAAGTTTTCAAGGAAAACCATTACCCTCAGGAAAATTAGAATAGTTTAGGGTACTTTTTAGCTCAAAAAAGTTTTTGTCTCAAATTTGAAATATTACATAGTATAATGATTCTCTGCTTGAAATAATCATGGCAGATATCTCAAAATGCTTTCCTAAGACGATGGTAAGTATGAGGTGAATAATCACAGAATTTTTCATTACTTAATGACAGGCCTTAATGGCCCTGAGTCAGTATTTAGACCCCAGATTCGAACTCGGCATTAAAATTAGTCCTCATGCTAAGGTTCTCAATGAAATCTATTACCCTCAGAATCATACCAAAAATAGCAGGTAATAGTTCAGGGTATTTTTTAACCTAAAAAATTTTTCTTTTAAACTTGAAATATAGCATAATGAAGTTCTTTTCCACATGAAGTAATCATGGAAAATATCTCATGATACACCACCTCCCCGACATACATCCGAGTTTCGTTCTGACCGACCAGTCGGATCTCAAAATGGATGTAATTCGGATGCATGTCAGCATGGCAAGTAGAATTCATATACCTGTACAACATTTTTTATCCCACTCAATTTCTATCATGATCATTTTGTTTTTTATGAACCAGCTTTATTATAAGATTATGTAGTTTACTTTTATGTTTACATTTCATCTTTTATATTTTTTATTTATGTTTTCCGGTTGTATGTACGGATGGTCATAAGTTGCGTAGGTCATAGGTAGGGGATCAGCTGTATTTCCCTAAGCCAACAGATACCCAATAAATATGAAGCAAATAATCACAGAGTCTGTGAATCCGTTATTACAGGCCTTAATGACCCCCTAGACAATATTTCAACCATAGATTCGTATTCAGCATCAAAAATAGTCCAAGTCTGAGGAAGTAGCATCGCCACCCCCTGCGTCAGTGAGGTAGCGCCAGGAAAACAGACAAAAGAAAGGCCATGTTCGTTCACACTCAGTCTCTAGCTGTCACGTGTAATGCACCGAAACCACAACTCCCTATCCACATCCAGACCCATGGTTTACCCCAGAAGTTTCACATGCCCTGGTTCAGTCCATTGATAGCACGTCAACCCCAGTATATCATATCGTTCCAATTCACTCTATTCCTTGTAGGCCTCTCACCCTCCTGTATGTTTGGGCCCCAGTCATTCTAAATCTTTTTCACTCCATCCTTCCACCTCCAATTTGGTCTTCTGCTTCTCCTTGTTCCCCCCACCTCTGACACATATATCCTCTTTGTCAATCTTCCCTCACTCATTCTCTCCATATGGCCAAACTATTTCAACACACCTCATTCTGCTCTCTTAACAACACTCTTTTTATTTCCACACATCAAGTCTTTCCTTACTTTCTGTCTTCACACTTAGTCTGTTGCTAGTTTTCTCTCTTACTTTGGATATGATTTTGTTGTTCAAGTTTTAATCTCTAGCAAATATATGATTCTTTATGAGGGATGATTTATACTTTAATTATGGGTCTAACACATGCTACATATATAAATGTAATATTTTACTATATGTGTATTTGAAGGTATTTGAAGCTGCAAATGGATTATTGGAATATGTTATAGAGAGCATAGGATTATTATGCCTGTTTCAAGTAGACTATTGTATACTTGATAGATAAGGTTGAAATTGTGTGCATTGTATTCTCTTCTTTTTTAACAGCAGTTGTGTATGCACTGTACAAGAATCCCTTTATATACCTTTCTTTTTATCTTTTTAGGCGAAATCATCAGATGATGCTGAGGAAGGGCTTCTGTTCATGCAGGAGATGATAGAATTAAGCAAACTGCAGCAAGAACAGCCTGAAAACCCTCCTCGTGTAGTATCCTTCGTACTAATGGTAGATGGCCATCCTACAACCACTACTATCCAGGCTGGTCCAGCCCAGTTTGGTCTTGATTTAAAAGGAGATGTTCAGGTATATTTTTTTGTGTACTGTTTCAACTATTTGTTTAATTTTCTTTAGTGTTTCTTGAGGGATTTGCAGATGGTTATTAGTACATGGTGAATTACATCATAAGTAAGAAGTGTTTATTTTTGTTTATGCACTCAAATCATCAGAATATATTTTTCTTTTTTAAAGAAAAGTAATTTGGAAGAGGATAGAACTTTTCTTGGTTGTGTGTGCATGTATTATAGTTGTCAGATGTGTGTGACACTTATTTATATGCTTTATAAGTAAGTGCAATGCTCCTTGTGCCCCATCTGCTAATCCTGTGAAGTTGTAATATTAAACTGAATATTTCATGATCATTTTGCATGTACTTTTTTTAGAAATGTTATGAAAAGAAAGTAAGAAATGCAAACAAGTAATCCCATTTAAAAAACAAAGAATACATGAAAAGAAAGTGAAAATGAAGCAGAAATGTTTTGATATTTTAATGCAAACAAAGTTTAGATAAAAAATATGAAAATGAGGCCAAAAATATATGCATGCTGCTAAGAGGTCACTGTAAATCAGTAATGAATACAAAGAAGCAAGCAAACTGTTGTTGATGAAAGATTTAATAAGTTTCACATCTGTAGTAGATGGCACCAACTGCTGCTGCACAAGGAGCATTAGTAGTGGATGGCGGGCAGTCACCAGCTAGGGGGTTTTTGCTGCTTAGGTTTTGGGAAGGACAATTGCAATGGTGCTGTGAGCCAACAGTGTGGCTTTTGTCTTGTGTCCCCTGCCAAGTCCAGATTGCTATCCATTTTGCTCTTTACCTTATCTGCATGATCTACACATGGTTTGCTGGCATTCTACACCAGTCTCACACCCTTGGCAACACACAACTCACACATCTCATTACTTCTTTTTCTTTAATACTAGTCACCATTTCCTGCATTAGCGTTAAGAACAGAGGACTGGGCCTTTGAGGGTATATCCTAATCTGGCCCCCTTCTCTGTTCCTTCTTTCGGAAAATTAAAAGAAAACAAGAGGGGAGGATTTCCAGCCCCCCGCCCCCTCCCCTTTTAGTCGCCTTCTATGACACGCAGGGAATACGTGGGAAGTCTTC